>PVJL010006770.1:0-87034 GCA_004026885.1 Lyroderma lyra | reverse complement strand
TAAGTCTAACAATAAAACTGAATTAAAAAAAAAAAAAAAGAAAAGGACAAGCCTGACAAAGAGATGCCAGGAGAAATATGGGACATGCTGTTAAATTTGAATTAGATAAAGAACAAGTAATATTTTGGTGTAAGTATGTCCCAAATGTTGCGTGAGACATACACTAAAAAAAAAAAAACAAAAAAAAACAGTATTATTTGTTGTTTATCTGAAATTCAAGTGTAACTGGGTGTTTTGTATTTTTATTCGCTATAATTGGAAATCCTAGCTTTTTTAGGATCCCAGGTAGCAGCTGCTCTATGGGTCTGTGGTCTAGAAAAAGAGCAGGTGGAATAGAATAGGACCTCCGTGGACTTGCAGCCAAACTGAAAGGTGATCAAGTTTTGTGGTCTCAAGCCACTTACAGTTGGAGGTCATTTGTTTCTGAGGCACAACCTAGAGAAAAATAATGGATAAACTGTCCTGCACTCCTCACTAAGATACTAAGAAGCTCTTAACTAGGAGAAGTGGGCAACATCACTCTCGTTCCAGTTTGAATCCCTTCTGTGCCAATCTTCCATGTCCTCTCTGTCTTTGCTTATCTGCGTTGGTCCAGTCCCGTGCTGCTCCTTGTTGATTTTATCCCTCCTTTTTGTCATAGTCCCTTGTTAATGGTAGCTCCCTGCCTTCCTCTCTGCAACTAATGTCAATTTAGTCTCCATGGCACAGAGGTTTTACTCTCCTGAGTATACACATTGCATCAATGGGATTTCTAATACTTGACTTATGTCAATCAGTTCCTAGTGGCCACTGCAGAAACTGGGTGAAAATCCTGAAAATGCTAGAAAGTACTTGTGACCACTCCAGATATACTCACTACAAAATGTATCTGGTTGTGCAATTGTGGTTCACTCGTTGCAGAAATATTGGTGGAATTCCACTAGACTGAGAGACAGGCACTGGCTTAGCTATGATGAACAGAACACATGTAATAATCGGCCGCATGGACTTTATAGTCTAGAGGATGAGAGACTGCAAGGATTTCCCTTGATTTAGGAAAAAACTAAAATACATTAAGTAGGGTTTAGCTGTTTTCTGTAACCCTCATCCATTCTGATTTACTCGCATATTCTTTTCCATTAACATTTATAACTATCATTCTTCCTCAAATGTGTCTGTATCTGTAGCAGCTGATAGTTAAACATTTTTATCTTCTGCCAATATGAGCTTTTTAATTTAACTTTTTAATGCCCCTTTAAACAAAATGTATAACTGATTCCCTTAGGGAATATACCATATTTTACTCCTGTATGTATTAATTCAAATAAAACACGGTACCAAATGCTATTGGCCAGTGGATTCAGGGTAGGAGGTGGATGTAGTAAAAAGAAGTCAAAGGCATGATCTGCAACCTAAAAGAGTTTACGTACAATCCCACAGGAGGAATTAAAACCAACACATCTGAAATAGTTACGAATAATTAACTCTCTATGGCACAAATAGTACATGATTAAAATGATAAGATTCAGATTTCACAGAATGGAAAGCTCTCTATGGGCTCAAGTACTCATGAGGTAGTAATGAAATGTGGCCTTGAAGGATAAGTAAGTTTCGCTGGGCATAGAGGAAGAGGCAGGCCTCTTGGGCAGGAAACACAGCAAAGAACTTAGGTGAAAAGAGATGTAGAGATGAAAAGTCCTGTCACATGTATCTTAGTGACTGCTTATCAAAGGCCTCAAACGCCGGGCTCAAGAGTTTACACTCCAAAGTTAATGGGACACACCTAAAAGTTTTATACTAGATAATGACACAGTAAACTCTAATTTGCCTCTTTTTAATAATTTCGATATTCAGGGCTTTTATTTTATTTTTTAATGAGATGGAGACTGGGCTTTACATATTTTAGCATCTGTGTGGGGGTGTATGTGCACATGCAGGAAGCTGTGTGACTGTTTAACCATTCATGGCCCTTAGACTGGTTTCTATCCGAAATTACCACAGTTTCTTCTCACGGGTTTGCAAAAGCAGAATGTATTCGCGATGCATATTTTAATTGCAGGTGACAAAACCCAACTTCAAAAGCTTGCAGAAATAGAAGAATTTATTGGAAGGATAATAGGATACTCCATGGAATCTAAGGAAAACGTAAACCATGGGAAGTTCAATGATGCAGGAACAGAAGAGGGTAAGGATAAGGATTCTCTATCTCTAGTCAAAGTACCTTTGTATTTATCTGTTCTATTTAGCTTTCTCTTTGTGTAAACCAGTTGGTTCTTGTATCATGGCACAAAGGTGGCCACTAAAGAGCTCCCAGGTTATTTACACTTAACATCTTTAATTCCAAAAAAGATTGCCAAATCTCTCACTTTAAAATTCAAAATCTCAGGAAAGGGTTTCGGTGGCCAAGTTTGGATCGGATTCAAACTACTGAGCCAATCAATTGTGACCCAGGTGCAAAGCCACATTGTATAAAATAGTTGCTCTCATGATAACAATGTAGGTGTCAAGAGGAGATGTCCTTAGAAAAGCTGGCCACAAAAAATATGTCTCTTACACACAGAAGTGACAATTCCAACCATGTTTTAAATAATGAGCACTCCTGAGAGAAAAAAATGGTGTTGAGAAGGTCTTTTCAAGCTATCGTTGGGATATACATTTAAACTGGAATTAAGAGGATAAACCATCTCAAGAATTGGAAATGGAAAACATCAAGTGTCTATATGTACCTATTTGCATGTATGTGTGCTCGTGCACTAAACCATTTATTTACGGCAACGTGCATTTCAAGTCAAATATAAATTTGTAAAAGTAAGGAACCTTTCTAAAATTTATTTAGCTACAATGTCCCCTCCACCTGTGAGCCACCTCACCACTTCTACCTAACAATTATGCCTAGGATACTGCAGGAATTGTTCAATGAATATTTATCGGTAAATTAATGACAACAAATGTTGTACGAAGAATCTTCTGTGGTTGTATGTAAGGTGCATTTGGTAGTAGATGGGAAAAAGACTACATATGGCAAAATAAATTTGGCACAGCTTCTTACTCTACATATATGAGCTGTCTGGGGAAAAAAATCCAACCATAAATACCTCTATTTTTTATATGACATGGTTGGATACTTTTCAGACAGCCTTCATGTACTGATAGAAACCTCTGTAGTGTAATGTTATCAGTGCATTTGAAAAGAAATTATTGTTTTTCAAAAATATTATCAAAAAAATAAATCAATAGTGTTTAGAAATTATTTAGAAAACGAACAAAATAAGAAATGTTAAAAGTAACATGAGTTTTTAAACTAGAAGAATTATAGTTAAGGAAATCTAAAGGGAGATTTTGGAAAAAGATACATTTTAGGAGATAAAGGAATATTTAAGTGAAATTCTCTAATAATATTTTATTTATGCCATGATATCTTCCAAAAGAAAGCAACAAGGTTCTTTAAAATGGATTTCAAGTTGAACATAACTAAAACTAAATATAGACAATGTCTGGGCAAATTATCATTTGAAATGGTAATCAAAGCCATAAAGTCTTGTGCTTAAAAATTTGAAGTAAATTTTATCTACACTGTCAGTCATTCCTTAACTCAAGTGTGTCCAACCCTTTGCCCGCGGGACACATGCAACCCAGGACAGCTTTAAATGCAGCCCAACACAAATTTGTAATCTTTTTTAAAACATTATGAGATTTTTTTGCAAGCTTTTTTTTTTTTAGCTCATTAGCTGTCATTAGTGTGAGTGTATGTTATGTGGGCCCCAAGACAATTCTTCTTCCAGTGTGGCCCAGGGAAGCCACAACACTGGACACTTCTGCTTAACTTTACATATACTAATGGGGCTGGAAAAAGTTGCATGTGTAACTTGTAATTTATCATATTAAACACTCTTACAGTTGGTATAAAGGAAAAACTCTGAAATTGGAGTTCAAAGATTGGAATTCTTACCTCTGCCACTAAATAGCTATGTGATGTCGGGCAAGTCACATATCCTCGCTAGATTCATTGCCCATCTGTAAGAGGAGGGTGCTCACAGAGATGGGGGGAAACAGGAGGGCTCAGGCTTTCTCACTGACCTTCCCCTGGAATGGTGCACACCTGTCATGTAACCATGACATGCACCTTCCCAGGTGACAGCCATTTTGTTGTTTCTGTGCCTTCTGAGCTCGCTTCTTAGCTGTCTGTCACTGCTGTTGTCCTGCCTATATTAAGGACAACAAAAGTGGGGCTTTCCAGGAGGGAGCTATGAGCTATTGAGGGGGAACTCCTAGATGTCATTTTGTCGCTGCTCTGCTTCTGGAATAAAGGCTATGTTTAAGTTGCTTGCAGCTCTTCAATTTTAATTCAGTCAGCCCGGATCCAGTGCAAACCTCCCTGGTCTCAGTCATTTGCAATACCCTTGGCATCATGAACAGGATCTGCAGCAGATAAGCATGGAGCCTACTGCACCCTTGGAGGGTGGGGTTGAGGAGTGGCCTCCCATGAGTATGTGGTAGTTGGTGGCACGTCTCCTCTCTGCATGGGTGCCTCCTCAGGGTTGGCCTGAGATGGATGAGAAGCCCATTTGTGTGGAGAAGGCTCTGTAGGTGCTGGGAGAGACCTTCGACAGGTGAACACTCACACAGTGGCTGGAGACATGGGGTGGCTCTTTCTTACAGCCATGTGGGCAGAGTCGGAGGCCATGCTGGACCTGATGAAGCTGCAGGTGCAGGCTGTGGAGGAAACCAGCCAGCTGCTTATGGAAGAATGCCGGTGCTCACGGTGGGAGTTGAAGAAGGGATCCCCCATTATTATGTCAGACTACTTAAAGAAGGAGGAGGAATGATCCCCATTGTTGTGACAGACTCCTCAGGGGAGGAGGGGTACCCAGAGCTACAATTTTGCTCCCTCTTCCCTGTTTGGATGGCTTGTGGCAATTCTGGCACCTTATGTGGACTGCTCCATTAGTAAGGTCACCCTGATGGTGGCGAGTTTGGGGGAAGCTGAAACAAGGCACCATCCAGAAAGCTGTTTGCATGGTGGCCAAGAAGACATTGGCGGCCAAGAGAAATGGACCCCTATGGGTAACAGATATCCAGATATGGGTGGATGTGGTATCCACTGGGGTTGAGAGGGCCATGGGGCCCCAAACCCTAGCAGTCCATGAGGGCTTGGTGGGCAAAGAAGTCCTAGCAGTCAGTGATGGCTGTGGGGGACAAAGCATTTAAGTGTCCTTAGTGCTAAATGTTCTCTCTTGTATGAAAATCAGGAAAAGCTCTCTGGAGCCCCAGTAGTCAGTGATGGTTATGTGGCAGGGGCAAAGCCAACCCACAGACATCCCGCTGGGGATAGGCCATCTGCTGCTGCAGACGTATAGGGTTTATGTGTCACCCATCCCTGGGTATATCTTAGGAGTGGACATTTTGCACCACAGCAGGAGAGTTTTGCCTCCCAGTGGGGGTGATGAAGGCAGTAGTGTGAGGACAAGCCACACATGCACCTTTGCACCTGTCCCCTCCCCAATGGATTGTACACACCAAGCAGTACAAGCTGCTGTGGGGCCATGAGGAGATAACTGGGACACTATAGGAACTGGAAAAGGTGGGGATAATATGACTCACCTCATGTGGCCAGTGAGAAAGCCAGGTGGCACCTGGCAAATGATGGTTGACTACTTGGAGTTAAATAAGGCAGTGCTACCTTTGCATGCAGCAGTCCTGTCAGTGGCAGACCTGATAGGTTGCTTGAGTCAGGGGTTGGGGACCTATCATTTTGTTCCTGGTCTTGCTAATAATGCCTCTTCCTCTATTGACAGAGCCTCAAGGAGCCAAAATCAAATTGCATTCATGTGGATAGGCCAGCAATGGACTTTTAGGTCCTTCCCTAGGGGCACTTGCACAGCCCCAACACTGTGCCATGGACTGGTGGTGACAGACTTGGAATGATGGGCCTGGCCTGAAAATGTACACCTGTACCATTACATTGATGATACCATGTTAATTAGTGACTCTCTTGCAGATCTAGAAGGCACTGTTCCTGCTCTCCTAACCCACCTAAAAATATGTGGTTGGGTCCTCAATGATAAGAAGCTGCAAGGCCTGGATAGTCTGTCAAGTTCTCAGGAGTTGTTTGGTGGAGTAAGATGAAGGTTATTCCCAACATGGTTATAGATAAGATCCAAGCCTACTATGTGCCTACCACTGTGAAGCAATTGCAAACTTTTCTTGGACTCCTGGGATATTGGAGAGCATTTGTGCCTTATTTAACCCAACTGAAAGGGGCTCATTGGCACTGGATGGAGCAGGCCCAGGCGTCCTTTGACTCCTCCAAGCACACCATAAGGTGGCCCAAGCTCTGCATGTATTTTACCCTGCCCGGCGTTGTAAGCTGGATGTACATGTCATTGCAAAGGGCTTTGGCTGAGGCTTATGGCAGCATTCTGAGTGCTTGCAGCAGCCCATAGGCTTCTGGTCCCAATTATGGAAGGAGGCTGAGGTCCATTACACCTTAGGGGAATGGGCGCATACTCTGGCCACGGTGTCCAATCAATTGGCATGCTGGGTCTGTACTGAGTTGCTGCTCACTGCAATTGGTGGCCTCCCGTGGAAGATAAAGCCAACTACTATGCATAATCAGACTTGGCTCTGCCACTGGACTGCTAAAGATCCCACGCCTGCATGGAACACAACCAAGTGGCAGGTGTTTGCTCTAATCTGGGAGTAAATAAACAAGACTCGCCCCTTGCTTGTCTACTCTGTGTGGGCTGGCCTAGATGGTTCATGGCCAAAGCCATTGAACTTCCTGGTAAGGCATCAGTATGCATAACTCATACAGTAGAGAGAGGTGTAAATATGGGCTGGACTCCCTCTGGTCTCTGTGAGGCAACTTCAAGGAACACCATTAAGCCTTGGAGAGGTCACCCCTAGCACTTACCCTGTTCCTTGGATGAGCTTTGGGGTGTACGGCTGACCCTACCTGCCTGCAAATTGAACTGGCCACTGTACCTGGGAATGGCCATACATCCCAGGCTCAGTCTTCCCTGCTCTGGGTAATAAACCCAGTAATTGGGGCACTTTCAAAGCTTGCCACAGGGTGGAGCACACTGCATGGTGGTTCTACCCACTGGCTACATTTTTCCCCTCTAGGAGGTAGTATAGTAAATCAATAAGAGATAACTGCCTTGGCAAAGGTGAGATGGTTAGAGACTGCTCCTGTTAGAGACATGGTGCAATGGTTATACGGATGCCTCCTCCATGCTGACCAAAAGCCCATGTAGGCAACAGTGAAGTCTTGGAACTTGCCTATCACTTATGCTGTTGTGTTGCTACGGTATTTGGATGCAATGTAACACACTCCTTGCTCAGGGAACATCACAGAAAATGTCTGTTGAGTAGATTGTAAGGCAAAAAATCCTGAAGGGATGGAGTAACTCAGGCTTTCTCCCCAAACATCTGCCAGAATGACGTGCACTTGTTATGTAACCATGACTTGCACTTTCCAAGGTGGCAGCCATTTTGTTGTGTATGCACCTGATGAGCTCGCTTCTTAGCTGTCTGCCATTTTTGTTCTTCTGCCTATATGAGGGGATGAAACTCTCCAGGGGGAACTTTGAGCTATTGAGAGAGAACTCACAGATGCCATTTTGTCGCTGCTCTGCTTCTGGAATAAAGGCTATATTTTGTTTGCCTGAGACTCCTCAATTTTTCTCTAGTTTGTCTCAATTTAGTGCAAATCTTCCTGGCCTTGGTCATTTGCAATACAGATGTTGTCCAAGTTTCCAGCCCTAAAATTATAAGACTACTCACTATCCAGACTAGTGGACTTAGGTTTTGTTTGTTTGTTTGTTTGTTTGTTTTATGGTTTTCAGTATTCTTTTTTTTTAATTCATTTTTATTGTTAGACTTACAGATAAGTGCTGCCATTCTGTGTTTTCAATTAATAGAGAGCCGGTGACTCTGACACCTACAGGTATTATGAAACTAGGATTCAATTTATAAGCAGAGTAAACCATCCTTTTGGCAGGAATGGTTTAGAGCAAGAGTCCCTGACCCATGGGCTATGGACCAATACCAGTCCATGGCCTGTTAGAAAATAGGCCACACAGAAGGAGATGAGTGGTGGGTGAGTAACCAAAGCTTCATCTGTATTTACAGCTGCTCCTCATTGCTGCCATTACTGCCTGAGCTCCACCTCTTCTCAGATCAGCTGGGCATTAGATTCTCATAGAAACAGATACCTTATTGTGAACTGCACATGCAAGGGATCCAGCTTGCATGCTCCTTATGAGAATCTAATGCCTGATTGTCTGAGGTGGAGCTGAGGCAGTGATGCTAGTGCTGTGGAGCAGCTACAAATACAGATTAACATTAGCAGAGAGGTTTGACTGCACAGAGACCATAATAAATTAATTGCTTATAGACTCATCTCAAAACCCTATCAGTGAGTGACAAGTGGCAAGTGGCAATTTAGCTGCATCTGTTGACAGGCATTATAGTGGCAAGGGAGTTGTATAATTAGTTCATTATATGTTACAATGTAATAATAATATTGGAAATAAAGTGCACAATAAATGTAATGCACTTGAATCATCCCAAAGCCACCATGCCTCTACAATCTGTGAAAAATTGTCTTTCAGAAAACTGGTCCCTGGTGCCAAAAAGGTTGGGGACCACTGGTTTAGAGACTATCTTTTCACCTAGGTTAATCCAAAATAACCATCAATTTGGCCAGTCTTTCATGAGTATAGCAACAGATGAATTTGTAATATTTTCTGATGTTTTACCTATAATAGTCTATCTTGGTATAGAAATTCTGTCCCCTATGAGACATTTAGCAATGTCTGGAGACATTTTTGGTTGTCACAAGTAGGTAGGTGGTACTATTAGCATCTTGTGGGGCAGCGGTCAGGGATTCTGCTAAATATCCCAGAGTGCTCAGGAGAATCCATTCCCCCACTCCCTCCAATAAAGAATCATCCACCTAATATGTCAGTAGTGCTGAGGTTGAGAAATCATTTTTCTTTTTAATCTTTCCTAAATCTGTTACAAATTAGCTTTAAAAACATTGTATAATGGAGCCACTTATGGATGTCCTGTTCACGTGGTGCAGCCTCACAAAGTTCAATGGCAGGGCGCACAACTCTGTTTTTCTTGATTTTTGGGAAATGAAGGAAGAAAAAATTGAGACATAAACTTGCAAGATGGTTTTATAGTTGTGTCTAAACTTACAAACTTAAGTGATTAAATTATATTTTCAAGAGATGCTTGGAGTCGATAAAATAAGAGGCTTCTTTTTTTTTCCCCCCCACCACAATTTCCTCGTTTGAGTGGGTTATTTTTGCAAACAGAAACTAAGACTTGTAGGAGAAGCTAACAAATTAATTCAGGAAGCACAATGTGAAATTAGTGGCACAGATATTAAAAATTAACTTTCTTAGACAATGTTTATAAAAATTGATTAATGATCTAGTAGTAGCTATTGAAAGGACATGCTTTCACATCTTTTAGAAAACTGCTTTAAATTATTATGAAAGCTCATGTGCATTCTAAATTAACACATTTAAGTACTTAAGTATTTTCTTCTCATGATGTTCCATTTTCAGTCTCTTCACGTTTGATTCACAATTATATTATCCAGAAAACAGAAAAGAACAGTGCAGCAGCAAACTTTGGCTGGTGATAAAGTGAGCTGTGTTACCTGGCTCCATTTGTCTTTTCTTACCTCCATTTTTGCAGTTATTATTTATTGGCATTTTGCCTGTGGCAAGACATAAGTTCTAAATGTGAACTTTATGATATTTGTGAGTCAATCTAGAGAAGGCAAAGTATTTCAAGGGCAGTACAAAAGGTAAGTATTCATGGATTTTAATTTTAAGCATTTTAGCATACATATACAACCAAAGTGTATTTATTGAATTTGAAAAATTAATTCCTATAGCCTTGAGTGTATTTTGCTTTATCTGCCTCTAGGTTTGCACGTATTGGTTCCCTTTTAAATATTTCAACAGGTGAGGTTAGCGAGATGGCTGATGATGCTCCTGTATACCTAGAGGTCTTACAGAATGAGTTCAACATTCATAAGTGGAACAAAAACCTTTGGGTGATGGCTTGATAATTGCCTTTGTTGGGATTCATCCCACATTCATTAAAAATTCTAGGCCAGGTTGCTTCCTTGATCTTTATTTCTTTTCAGTTGCCAACCATACAAACAAACAAACAAGCTTTTCCGAAGCTGGTTATTTATCTAACCAAAAATATCTTTGACTAGAATAGAAGTTACACATCTTAAGCATCTCAATGTTTAGATGTTAGAACTTGGTAGACATTTGGAGGGATTTGTGAGCATGTGTGACCAGTCAGGTTTTCTTGCTTTTGAAAGCATTTAAAATAGTCCAGAATTTTAACTTTTATATACTATCATATTAAGGTTTTCAGTCTTTAAAATATTTTTTGTGTTCTTTCTTGGTGAATGAAAAATGTCACTTTGTCTACAAGGTCTGACAATAAGTTCTCAAACTTGCCTCCATGCTCTTACATTGGCAGCACTGTACAAACAATTCATTAAGGTTTCATAACCTTAGTATACCTGTGTCTCACAGTTGTGTTGATGTCAACATGTGGTGGTGTCTTGCTGAGTGGCATTCATTATTGTTGTGGCAGATTTTTGGTGCTATCACAAGAATGTCAGAGCTTGAATTAGAGCACTGAACAAACATTAAATTTCTTGTTAAATTTGGCAAGAGTGGAAGTAAAATCAGAGACACATAAGTCCAAGTTTATGGGGATAATACCATGAAGAAAACAGCAGTGTACAAATGAATTAAATATTTTTCTGAGGGGAGAGAAAGTGTCACTGATGAAGAAAGGCCAGTAATGAGCAGAACTGATAAAAATATTGCAAAAATTTATAGAATTCTGCATCAAAATTAACAGCTGACTGTGAAAAACATAGCAGACCAAGTAGACATCGAAAGAGAAATAGTTAGAAAAATCTTAGCTGAAAATCTTGGCATGAAAAAGGTGTGTGCAAAAATGGTCCTGAAGTAGTTCACCAATGAACAAAAGCAAAACAGGGTTGAAGTTTGCCAAGACCTTTTGGAGAGGCAAGATGATGTTTTGGGCCACGTTATCACTGGTGATGAAACATGGGTGTACCAATATGACCCTGAAACAAAGAGTCAAAGTGCACAATGGAAGTCAGCCAATTCTTCATGACCAAGTTCCGTCAGCCCAAATCAAGAGTCAATACAATGTTGCTAACTTTTTTGATATCACAGAGCTTGTTCATTATGAATTTGTACCAACTGAACAAATAGTCAACCAAGTTTACTATTTGGAAGTGCTGAAAAAGATGCATGAAAAAGTTAGGTGAAAACAACCTGAACTTTTCACCAACAACTCATGGCTCTTGCATTGCAACAATGCATCTGCTCACATGGCACTGTCTGTGAGGGAGCTTTTCGTCAGTAAACAAATAACTATTATTGAAACACATTCCCTACTCAACTGATCTGGCCCCCAATGACTTTTTTCTTTAACTGAAGATAAAAGAAATATTGAAAAGAAGCCATTTTGATGACATTCAAGATATCAATAGTCATACAATTACAGCTCTGATAGCCATTCCAGAAGAAGAGTTCCCAAATTGCTTTGAAGGGTGGACTAGGTGCTGGAATAGCTTTCCAAGGAGAATACTTCGAAGGTGACCATAGTGATATTCAGCAATGAGGTATGTAGCACTTTTTCTAGGATGAGTTTGTGAACTCAATTGTCAGATCTCGTATTTATCTTTGATGTAGAAAATGACTAGAGAATAATTAATATAAAAGATTATAATTTTATGATTTAACAAATGATAAAAGACTACAAAACCTCTGTCTAGTTTATAAATACAGACACTGGAACTCATCTATCTTTTTTCCTCATTTAGTTTTATAACTAGATCTGAACTTAGTCTTGTAAAAGTAACAAAATACATGAAGCCACCAAAATTTATCTTGTATAGAAAATAGACAGCAAGTATTCACTTTTGCTGTCAAGGAATGTCCATTAGAATTGGTGGTAGGCATCTAAATGTGGAGGTAAGTAATAAGCAGGTATTGACTTCTGTTGAGATCAATATCAAGATTTGTTGACCCAAAGAGGTTAAAATTGACTGAAGAGTGGAACAATAAATCTTGTTATTGACTAGAAAGCAGAAGTCAATATAGATATTATTATAAACATTTTTCTTTTAGTGTAGATGATAGAGGTGGAGTCATTTTTGAGACCTTATGTATATATAGCCACATGTTGTTTATATCATGGTGGTGGTCCATATAGGCTCTTTGTTTACTAAAAATGTGTTTATTCATATGATATCAATAATATTCCTAGATTATTGTTTGTGATGTCAACCATCCTTTCCCCTGTTCTTTAGGTCTTCTTATCCTGATTAATCTCCAATAAAAATGTGGAATGCCCAAACCTGTAATATGAAATTTTGTTTGAAAGGGGAAAAAAAAGCAGAAAACACAGAATTTTATTTCTCTAAAGTATAGTTCAAGTACATTTTAGATCTCGGAATACTGCTCCCATTGTGTGTGTGTATTTGTGTTTGTATGTGTGTGTGTAAAGGCACTAGTGTTTTTATGTACACAAGTAAGCGTTCTGAGTGCTTACTCAACATTCTTATATTTTCAGGAACTAAAAAGACTTCATTCTAAGTTGCCCCTTGCAAAGATGACTCTGCTCTCCAACTGAGATATTATATTTAATAGACAATCTTAAAAGCATGTCAAAATTAAGATACTTTTTAAATACCTATTTTAAATTGTTTCTTTGAAACCATAATGAATATTCAAGCTGGGTGTTACTGGGTCATTTCTCAGTTTTTAGTTGAGAGAAATGGAAATGGAAAACAATTTTCTACTGTACCAAATAGCTATCATGTTGATAAAAAAATCAAACTCTGTACATCCAAGCTGAACAAAGCATGCTGGGTTACACTAAGTCTCTGTTTGTCCAGAAGCTTTGCCTGAACTGAAGTCTGTATGCAGGGACCATGAATGCATGAAATCCTGGAGGAATATTTAGCCAGGACATTGATGTGTCAGATCTACTACCCAAAATTCTCTCATGCAATATGAATCTACCCTCATATCTTCACCCCAGCCTAGTGGTAAGAACAAAGGAAAAACACAGCATTTTTTTTCCTTTCTAATCACCTCCCAAAAGATGGTACTTCACAAAGAATATTCAAATCCATAAATGCTCTCAAATCTGCAAGTTAATGATGAAATATAAGAGATGCCTTTAATACCTCGTACTACGGGGTGTCTCCAATTCCTCAGTACACCCCATTGTGCCTCACGGCTGGAGAAAGCTCTGCACAACCCACTTCCTTCTTTAACTGAATTTTTCACTTCTATGGGTTTAGATTTTAATGGTTGAATTACATTTACATCTACTTGTACATTTGCCATCAGCAGCCAAGTTTCTGACTAAAGCCTTAACTAACTTTGAGAACAAGTTTCTCTTGCACAGCCCCATTTGGTTTATCTACACATATGTAAATTCACACAACAGCTCTTTACTTCTAGGAAGCTCCTGACACATTTCTCTGTACTAAATGGCAGGTCTCCCTAGCTTTTGGTTTTAAGTGCTTTACAATAAATTATAGCTCAAGACACATTGGGAACTAGGCTGCAATAATTCCAAAACCACTGAAAATGTGGCAAAATGTTGGTTAGCCAAAGGTATTGAGCAAATGAATTAAGTTTTAGAATTTATGGTCTTTAGTGAGAAGCAAATAGCTCTATAATGAGAACATACCCAAATGGTACTAACGATGGTAGTAAAGAGACATCTAATCATGTAATACTATATGGATAATATTAAAGAAATACATACAGAATCATACACCAAAATGTCTGCATTTTCACCACAAACATGGAAAAGTACAACAAGAGGTTAGGGCACAGTTGTGAACTACGACCTCTACAAAACAAAAACAAAAACAAACCAGAAAAAATAAATAAATAAAACCTATGTTTTTAATCTAATCAACCCTACTATACAAATCCTATCTATCTTCATATTTTACTACATAAATTTTCTACAAAAATTTAGAAATTTCAGTTTGATGTCTTACTACTTTGATCATTGCTATTAATAAAATAGGCAGTCTTAACTTTTGCCTCATACATATGTTTTTTTTTTTTTTTTTCGCTTTTTGGTATGTGGGTAGTTCCCTGACTGGGAATCGAACCCAGGCCGCAGCACTGACAGCGCCAGCACCGAAGCCTTAGGCCACTACACCATCAGGGAACTCCCTGCCTCATGCATATTCTGTACATAAAGGTGAGAGAAGAACAGAGTATAAGGCCACTGTCTTCTTATAGTGATAGATTTACAGAAGCCACCTGAACTTTCTCATTTGTTCTACAGTTTAGCTGGTCAAACTCTGTCATTGATGTTTGTTGATGGGGCTTCCACCACTGGAAAAACCACAGGAGGTGAACAGGAAGAACCCACAGATGTGGAAAAACATGGCGTCAAATATGGGGTGATTTGGAGAGAAGACAAAAGCAACAACATTGTGTAAGCTGGAAAACAAGTGAACTAATGGTAAAGAAGTTTTCAGATGTGGAAAAAAAAACTGAATCATAAACTGGTGACGGAGAAATCTCAAAGTCCAACACAGTCTGTACTGTAGACCCCTCCAAAGGCTCAGCACTTCTGAAAATAGGGCAGTGGGGCAGGGGAACCGATAAGGAGTCTTATGACCTATTTAGTCCAGCCTGTGCCAAAGCATACTATTATAAAATAAAGTGAAAAAGGAATGATCATGCAAGTACTCGAAAGTGTATATTTTAGAATATGTAACGCTGTACTATATAGAATAATAGAAAATATGGAAATCAACTTACATTAATAACAAAAGCTGATTTATTAAATAAATGATGATATGTCTATAAACAGGTGTGCTATTTGGTCATTAAGATTAATTATGGGAAAGAAGGAGCAACAAAATGGCAGTGTGAGAGAGACCTCTAAAAACCTCCCCTGGAGCTTACAACTAATGAAACACCTATACCTCAAACTAAGGACTCGTCACAAAACGCACAATCACAGCTAAGAGACCTGCTCATCTCATTAAAGTACCTGCAGGTAAGCAGAGGGTTAAACAAAGGAGAAATAAAGGGGGAAGCACCAAGACATGGGCCACATGTGGGTCCTCACTTGGAACTCCACCACTGGGGGAGAGAGGAGGAAGAAGGCAGCAGGTGAATGTTCCAGACCCCATTCCTGACCTCACTCAGTCTGTGGGACAGAGGAAAGGAGGCCCAGAGGCGGGAGCATAAGATACCACAACCAGACCTCACTTTGGCCTCTGGGGGTGCGGATAGGGTGGGCGAGATGTAGCAGCCTGACTTAACTCCTGTTCCAAGAGGAGTGGGGTGAGGGGGACAGTGAGGAGCCCCAGTATGACCTTGGTCCAGCTGGGAAGGAGAAAGAAAGAATGGGCTGTGAGAGAGAGAGAGAGAGGGAGAGAGAGAGAGAGAGAGTGTGTGTGTGTGTGTTTCTTGGCCCACACCAACTTGGTCTGAGGGAACCAGCATACAGGGCAGCTGACCCCAAAGCTCAGAGAAGAGTCCTCAGGGCAAACTGAAAAGAGAAAGTCAAAAGCCTGCATACTACTCACATGCCCCTGCAGCCCCAGTCAGAAAACAAAGGCTCAAAAACTGGTCATGCTACCTTCCAAACTACAGCCCGACCTCACTTGGGCCTGGGAAGGAGGAAAAGAGAGAAGGCTGCGGATCCACTAATTGGCCCACAACCAGCCCAGTCTGAGAGACCAGCATGCAGGACTGACCCCAAGGCACAGGGCAGAGTCCTTGAGACAAAACAAGAACAGAAAGGCGTAATTATGCCCAAACGACCTGCATGAGCCCTGCAGCCCCAGAAAGAAAATGAAGCCCTGAATGCTTCTCCCCAACAGACCTCTGCCCACCCATTATCAGCAGTGAACACCAAAGAAACTACAACAGTGAGTGTCGGGTTAAGGAGCAGAATATCTACAAGCAGAGAGGCTGCCAGAATGAGAAACCAGGGAGCTCAAAATAAATCTGAACAACAATCAAAGTAAAAGAGGTGGGAACGGACCCATCAGAAACAGAGCTCAAAGCAATGATTGTGAAAATGCCCAGGGAACTTAATGATAATTTCAACAGAGAGATAGAAAGCATAAAGGAAGACATACAAACCATTATGAAGGACCAGACAGAGACAATGATTCCATTAATTGAAATGAAGAATGGAATAAAAGCCACCAAACTAGATGAAGTAGAAGCACAAAGCAGTGATTTGCAAGAAAAGCCAGCAGAAACCACCCAGTCAGAACAACAAATAGAAACAAGAATCAAAAAAAAAAAAAAATGAGAATGGCTTGAGATTCCTTTGGGACAACATTAAGTGTAGCAACATTCGCATCACAGGTCTACCAGAAAAGACAGAGGAAAAGCAAGGGATCGAAAACTTATTTAAAGAAATAATGACTGAAAAATTTCTAAACCTGGCAAAGGAAATAGACATACAAACCCAGGAAACACAAACAGTCCCAAACAAGATGATCCCAAACAGAAATACACTGAGATATACCATAATTAAAATGGCAAAAGTTAAAGAAAAAGAAAATTCTAAAAATGGCAAAAGAAATGCAGGTAGTAACTGATAAAGGGGACACCCATTTGACTCTTAGTGGATTTCTCACCAGAAACTTTACAGGCCAGAAGGGGCTGGCAGAAAATACTCAACATGATGAAAACCAAGGACCTACAACCAAGAATAATGTATCCAGGAAGGCTAGCATTCAAAATTGAAGGACAGATAAATAGATTCTCAGATAAAAAAAAGTTAGAGAAAAACATCACCACCAAACCAGTACTACAAAGAATGTTAGAGGGACTTCTTTTTTTTTATTTTTTATTTTTTTGTATGTGGGTAGCTCCCTGACTTGGAATCAAACCCAAGCTGCAGCGTTGACAGTGCCAGTGCCAAAGCCTTAAGCCACTACACCACCAGGAAACTCCTAGAGGGACTTCTTTAAGATGGGAGGAGGGATGGGAGAGTGGGTAAAATGAGGAAAAGGGATGGAGAAATTTAGTTTGATTGTTACAAGGCAATAATCAAGGAGATATAGAGTATAACGTGGGAATACAGTCAATAAAGTTGCAGTAACTGTGTGTGGTGTTAGATGGATAGTAGATTTTTGGGGGTGATGGGAGGAGAGCTGGAGGGGTGGGTAAAAAACAGGAAGAAATCAAGAAGTACAAATTCACAGTCACAGAACAGTCACAGGGATGTAAAGTGCAGCACAGGGCATAGAGTCAACAACACCATAATAACTATGTATGGTGTCAGTGGGGAACCAGATGTATGGGAATGAGGATTTAGTAAGTTATATAAATGTCTCATCACTGTGTTGTACACATGAAACCGTTATAATATTGTAGGTAAAATGTAATTGAAAAGTAAAAGTCTCAAAAGGAAAAAAATAATGGTACACCAAAAAAATAAAATAAAAATGTTAGAAAAATTAATTATGGAAAATCAGATATGTCATCAGGCAGTGCATTTACAACACACTAATGAATAAATTTTAAAACCAAGTTGCAAAGTGATATATACAAAATAGTTCATTTTTTTGTTAAAATAAGAGGGAAGACATATCCCCATTTTACCTGTATCATTACCATATTCTGCCATGTATAATGCACTTCCATGAGTAATGGGTATGCAGATTTTTGGCCTAAACTTTCAAGAAAAAAAATCTTTCATTTTAATTTTTTAATTCAAAATTGTACTTGTTTATATTTAGGTACTTGTTTTTTGTATTATAAAGAAATTTCAGCACTTATTTTTTTAACATATCATGATACACAAAATTTTATGTTACAAATAATTACAAAACACAAGAACATATACAAGATACAAGAAATTTTATGTAAAAATGTTTTTTTTATATAAAAAGAAACAAACCCGATTATCGTATTCTGGGGTATTATTTTGCTTACAATATCATTATTGATTTCTAGAGTGACACTTTTAACTCATAAGCATAAATAAAAGAATTAAAACTATTTATATAATTATGGAATTAGTATGCACATCCTTATTTTTCCCTCACAAATTTGGGCAAAAATGTGCACACTACAGATAGCAAAATATGGTATATCTATAGACTATATACATACATAGAAACAATATTGTTATATATGGTTACCTGTGAGAAAACATGTCTCATCTATTATTTTTTAATAAAATAATTGCTACGATCAACTAGAAACGCAATAAGACCATTTTTTTAAATGTTAAATGAGGAATCCTACTTTTAGTCACTTATATACATAAAAGTGTCAGCATACACACATACACACAACACACACACCACATATATACCATGGGTGCCAAAAATGTATACACATTTTAAGAAATGTTATCTATGTAATACTTTTCAAAGTTGAATTGAATTACAACACCAATGTGCAGTATGACATTTGCTCAAAATATGGCATTAATCAAATGAATGCTAGCATCACCATGCGACAGGCAGGACCCTCAGAGAAAATAGCAGAAGCACGGTTGCTGTTAGAAGAGTGCAAGAATTTTTGAAGTGGTATTTGAAATTCCAGAAACTTACTGGAATTTCCTCCCACATTCTTCTGACTTAACACCCCTTGATTTCTACCTGTGGAGAAACTTAAAGGATGTGGTGTGCCATAGAAAACTGGCTACACTAGCAGTAGTTCGGGAAGAAATTGAAACAGCACACGCAGCGATACAAGTGGACACTTTGGCCAACGTTGCTCAAGCAGTAGTTCACCATCATCAGGAGAGTCTGGACACTGTTGGTAACCACTTTAACCACCTCTTGTAATTGCAGAAGTCAAAGGTGACTTGTATTCATCTTGTTTTATTGGTATATATATTAAGTATTACAACTTAAATACAGCTTTTTCCTTTCTTAAAATGTGTATACATTTTTTGGCACCCTCTGTATATGTTTTATATATATACTTTTGTTCCCTTTCTGTATTGGGAAAAGGAGAAAACAGCTTAAACCCTCCTTAGTTATACCATAGAATCCATGCCATGAAACTTCCACGGCCAGCTCATAAAAGACATTGAATCTGCCGTCTCATTCTCCATTGGATAACTCACTGGGGGAAGGCCAGTCGCCACATCATAAGGATATGCACGCAGCCCTATGCAGAGGTCAACACGTGAAGATCCAGAGGTGTCCCGCCACCAGCCCTGTGAAAAAGCTTCTGTGGGAGCAGATCCTCCAACCCCGGCCAACACCTTTCCTTCAGCCTTATTAGAAACCCTAAGCCATGATGACCCGAGTGAGCTTCTCCTAGGGATCTCACATTCAGAAAATGTGAGGTAATAAATATTTGTTGGTCTAAACCACTAAAAATGGTGTATACTCATACAGCCAAAAATTTAAAAAGAATGATTTAAATATGTACATATATGTGTAAATTTAATTGTAATAGTATTGAAATATAAGGTTATAGAATAGTTCATACAGTATGATTCAATTTTTGTTTAAAAAAATCTAAAATTAACTGTTTGTTTGTATATATTTGTTTGAGTACAAAGTACCAAGTGATTCATACCAAAATGCTAATATTGGTTATATCAGTAATGTGAGAAAGGAAAGATCATAAATTTTTTGTTAATATACTTTAGTCCTATTTATGTCATATGAAGCGGATGTGCTACAATTTCAAAAAAAATTTTTTTTTTTTTAATATGTGGGTAGCTCCCTGGCTGGGAATCGAACCCAGGCCGCAGCGTTGATAGCGCCAAAGCCTAGCCACTACACCACCAGGGAACTCCCCTACAATTTCAAAAATTATAATAAAGAAAATTGGGAAAAAACAGTAGCTTATAGCTTACACGTGGATACTAGGATCTTGAATGTTTTAATTAATTTTTTATTTTTATATGTCCCTAATTTTTGCAATCACTTTAAAAATCTTAGTTTATATAATTCGTTTTACAAATTTTGAAATTGAAAGTCAACGATAGAGGAAAAAAATCCTTTGGGACACAAGAAAAGAAAGCACTATTCTCAATGGAGTTTCACTGGCCAATCCGATTGTAAAGTTGGCTCTGAGCGCTGTTTAACATGTGAAACAGATCGACATGCTTTTAATTCAGGGGTACAGAATGTTTTTAGTGTGGGAAATGGTTACCACTTAAAGCACTCTTTTTATTTGGGAGAAGATGGGGGAGATAGTCAAGTCCTATGCCTGGGAAACACAGTCACAGAAGGGTGGAAAGGATCACTCACGGTCATCCATGATCAACTGGGAACGGGCCACATCTCTCCAGTTCTCTGCCAGCCAGTTGACCTCTCATTCCTGTCAACACAACTTGGTAGAATTGAAAGAAGTATTTGTACATTTAATCACATCTGGGATTAAACAAACACGAAAAATAAACACCAAACCTCCTTATTTGGTCACATCAGTAATTATTTTGTCATTGTGGTAGACAATGTGCACAAGCTTCAATGGCCATCTCACTTAAAGCATCAAACAGAACATTAAAGATATAAGAATCCTGTTTGAAGAGGGTGGGAGGAAGGAATCATCGACCTGGTGGTCTTCTCTGAAGCAAGACGTTGGATTCCCAGCAGCCACCCCTGCTTACAGTGAGAGGGAAGACATGAATAAGAAGGAAATGCATACATCCTAATCTCACTGTAAAAATGGTTTTGAAGTACCATGTCCATAAAATATACCTTTAATGAAATTTTGCCATTTATATTTTCTAAAGAGATAGAAAGAAATCTGCTTTACTTTTTCCCTATTAATGGGTTCACTGCTGGGACTAATCCAAATCCACATTCTTCTTAGACTTCAATTGGCAATGTCTTATTTGGTTTAGATGACAAATCACTTCCATATTTGGGGTCTGTTTAATTCTCACAATCTTTTACGGTCTTTTCCAGCCCTCTTTAATACAGGGACAGCAAGTGCAGGGAAACTGAGTGATGAATTTGTAAGTATTCAGTAGCATAAACAGGACTCAAAGTTAGCACTAAGTGCTATATGCTTTTCTTCTCTGCATTTGACTTCCATGCTTCTGCTTCTTTTGCAGACTTGGGATGATTCACAAGAATATTTCAGCCCCACTTCACTGTTGAACACCATTCCCAAAACCTAAAATGGAAAAGCCAACACATCCATATTATTGATTCAAATACACACTGAGCTATAGCACTGCTTAGTGGCAACTTGTCTACACCTTTGAGAGGTGAGGATTATTCAGTCTACACCCATGACCTAACAGAGGGGCTCATGAGAAACTAGTGACACATTCCATGATGAGTTTGGGCAAAAAGAAAGTCCTTGGAGGCAACTGCATATCATAATTAGGAGGTATTGACTTCTGCTGAGGTCAGGAGCAAGATTTATTAACCTAAGAGATAAATATTGACTGCAAATTCGGACAGTTCCTCTTTTTCTGCCTTTAGACCTGGTGAATGACTCAGACTGCCACTCAGATACTGAACTCAGATTTTCCTCCAACTGTACATTCATCCTTAGTTATAGACCACCTGAGGGAGGAAAATCTTTGGACTACATTTTTGAGGGATATTTAAAATCCTGCTAATTATTGCTTCGTTTTTATCTATTCTAAGACTTGCTGGCCAGAAGCCTGTTGTTATACACTAACAGGTTTTCACATCCTATTTTCTGTGGTCTTCAGTGTCTGGCTGTGAGCCAAATTTCAATTCCTCTCATGTGATAGCTTCTGTTCTTTCGGCCTCTATTTTTTTCCTCCTTAAGAAGTGGTGTTTGTCTCCTAAGGAAACCCCTCCTAGGCTTGCAAATTGTGCAAGTGATGCCTTGGGAAAGTTGTGTTCTGAAAGCCCCTTGCTGTGACATATTTATCAAGAAGGAGTAGTAACTCTTTTTCTCCTCAGGTACATTATCTCGAGTGTCCCAATTCAGATGGCCAAGCCTGGACTGTCAAACATCCAGGTCTTGTCCCTTTGTCCTATGGCCTGGAGTGGTGTGAATGCGTGCTTACGTGCGGATCAGATTTCTTTTCTTGATGACGTACTCATATAACAATCACTTCAGATAACTCCACTTCGTTGTCAGACTTCTTTCCTCAATATTGCTTTTCTTGGAGCTCATCTCCTTTCAGTAAAGTTGGAGGTACCTCCCCACATTACATTAAAAGTTTCATAGCTGTAAATCTGTGAGGCTTCAGAAATGTCCTCCCTTCATTTAAATCTACTCCTTCCTGATCAGAAAAATCAACACTTTCCACAGCCTGTTCTTGCCAAGAATTAGTATGTTTAAGGCTCTTACTTCCTTGATTCTAATACATTTCTAAAAGTATTCATTCTGGTGGCTTTGAAATATCTTAGGAACATTTGTGGTGTTAACAGTGTATTACAGTTTTTGAAGTTTTATTACTTTTCAGGTCTTTTTAATTATATATTTAAACTCTAATCCCCTTTCTTTTCTTGAGATGATTGTATTCACCAAAGACCTGCATGAAAGAAGTATGCCTATCTTTGTACACATTTTTCTCCCCCAATCTCATTCCTTCAGAGGCTGTTATGGATTTAAAATTGCAGATGTTACTACTGTATTTTCTGATTCTTCCTGAGAGTTGCTACCATGCTTTGATGTGACTGGAGCAATTTTAAGGTACTGACTTCACTGGGTGCTAAGTCTTGATAGAAATGCTTAATTATGACTTGGGCAAAACCCACTATCCATAGAAACACATTTTTTAACAAATAACATTTTAGTATGTGACAACTGTGCAGTACCCTAAAATAGGCTGCAGGGTGCATTGAGCTGAAATTCATACAACACTCTTTGCTTCCCTACTTTACATTGTGCTTGGGGCCACTAAGGTTGGGAGAACAAAGCTGAAAGAAATGGGGTAATATTGGCCATCAGCCATGATGCACTTAATGTGCCACGGAAAACTTGTGAATGGAGAACAACTCTAGGCACAAAAAGAGGCTGTTTCCCAGGGTTTAATTCACACAGGAATCCTTGCCTCCAGAAAAAACTGGAGATAGTCAACGGCAAGAAACCCCCTGAAATTTTCCACTGAGATTGGAAAAGGCTAAAAATCAATCAGCTGCCACAAGGTGGCGTGATCACATTGATGTCCTTCTTCGTGCTGGTTGTCTCCACAGAAACCTTTTCGTGTCAATTATCTGAGCACAAAGGTATCATTTTTACATTTAAATAAAAACAACTTATCACCAAGAGTTACAAAGCATTTCAGTGCACCCAGACAGCTGTGTACACTGGATAGTACATAAATAGGTAAGGTTGAGTCTGCTGAATAAAAAGCAAAAAGGTACATTTTGTTTTCTCACAGCTACCGGTGAGAACCTGTGCTCTCACCACATGTGATGACCATTTTCTTTCTGGATGGAGTTGGCTGCATAGCATCCCTTGAAAAATGGAAGTTAAAGGTTAAAAATAGAAACAATTTAGAATAAAATGTAGACCATGTCCTATAGTTCTTGTGGAGTGCAATTTACCATACATTTGGGGTGGGTATGAAGAAGGATGCAGATGCTATAAAAAATGCTTTAAGTGTCATCACAGGAGAAAAATACGCAGCCATGGCTACGCATCCTGAGTGCGACCGCTTACTGCACGCTCGGGATTCTCAGGGATCTCATTAAACTCTCTGTGCATGATATTTTAAAATATTTGAATATCATTGTAGCCTTACTATGTCCAGTTTATTCTACAGACATGATCTATAGGTGGGTAAAGTAGAAAGGCAATATATATTAAACTGTATAAACTAACATATTGACCTGCTGGTGAAAACTGTGATGAATAATTGTTAGTGGAAGAAAGACCACAGAAGCAGTTAAGTCCCAAAGGGTGGGACCCATCCAACGCACCACGCACCTCTCCCTCCAATGCTCACTCCAACTGGTGTTGGGACCTGGCTACACTTTTATAATGGGCTTTTTTTCTTTATTTAGTGCTTCTGGGGACACCAGGCCTCTGGGACCACCACATGACTCCCTAGCTGATGGCCATTCTTCAGGGCCTTGATGTGTCAGCTTGCCCAGATTGATTCAGAGCAATTAGTGTACCAGCTGCTTGAGAGGTACATGGTACTCCTGACTGTTGTTCGGTAGTGGGCAGAGGATATAGAGACAGGAACTGCTCAGCAGAATCAAGTTCTGACAAGCCACAAGTTTCCAGATGCTTTTTTTTTTTTAAAGAGCATTGGTATTTGCTTTAACTGTGGTGTGAGGAACAGAGCCAATAATTTGCGTTCAAGAAAGTGCATAACATAGGCAAGATGCCTGACCAGCGATCTTTCAGTCTAAATAAAACGAATATTAACACAGAAAAGGTGAAGGATGAGAACATTTTGCTGTTAGGGTTTGCATCTAGTTCACAGGATCCCGGCTCCCTATTCATGCCAAGTCAGGGGCCGCGTGACACAAATCCTCTGTTTTACTGACATTCTCAGAATGCAGTTGGTGACAATATGTGAGTTGACTTTGCAAAAGCAGGACTTCTAAAATATTAGCAGGATCTTATATGCCAGAAGTGGACTACCTTAGAACTTAAATAAGAATAATATTGTTTAATAAAATAGCACTTGAATTAGTTTTGTAGTTTTGGGACTGAATTTTCTCCTCACCGACAGGAGAATGGGGCTTTGTTTTCTAAAATAAAAATTTTCAAACTGTCATGATTTATATCATTGGCCACAAGTCCTTTGACACCATCTTTTTGTGAGGTACTTCCAAAGTAAATGTGTTATTAGTTATTAGAAGAAAATTGACTATTGTAAACAAACAATAACTACTGGGTTTTATTGTGTGTGTTTGACACATGGTTATGGGGCTTGTCGCAGCACTAAGCCACTTGAAAAGTCATTGATCCAGAGCACAGTATTTTCAGGGCAGCTACTGTAAATTCTTTCATAACAGATTCATTTCGGGTAGTTTATGACAAACTCTGAAGCAGTTCCTCGTTATCACCTGGAATCACTCTCAGGGCAAAAGCAGGAACATTATTATGTGGGTCAGTAGAAATAGGAGCCCCATCCACAGGGACAGCTTGGGGCACCACAAAGCCATACTGGGGGACCTCCTATAGGTGTACTCGGGGCCCCATATCAGCCCCAGGAGCTGTTGGCATGGTTCCTTAGGGAGAGAGTATTCATTCCACCCTGTCTTGATGGAAGAGCAGCTTGGAGAGGTGAGGGGGCCGCAAACTCCAGGGGAGGGGGCAAAGATCCAGGCCCTCCCTCTCAACCTCAGTAGAACATCTGAACATCTGTTTTACACATTGGGCTTCTGAGCAAGACTGTTTAAAGGGCCACTACTTTTTGTTTGTTTCTTTGTTTGTTTTTAACTGATAGAATAGAAAGGGTTAGTGCTAGGAAAACAGAAAAAGAGATTAAGAAAAAATGAAACTAAGTCAAAACCAGAGGCCTGATTAACACCGAGTCCTTCGAGCATCGTTCCTGAGAAGAGAATGAGGGTGGGATGTCTTCCAGGCCAGAAAGTCCGAATGGTTTTGCTGTGCTCAAGGATGGAGTCGATATTCCTATAGAAAGCAAACAAACTAATAAAAATCTTCTCTTCTGAATGAAACTTTTAGTCCTAGGTATACCAAGCTAAGATTGTGCATCATATATATAAAAATATATATATTTATATAAAATATATACGATCATCAGATGTTTGGTAAAATGTTAGACTAGATCAGGTCTGGGCACAACATTATCTGCAATCTACCGGCGAACCACCAAGCAATTTTGGGGTGAGCACCTAAATAATAAAATAAATAGCTGGCGGACCATTGCACTTGGAGAAGTAGGTCCTGCCCTGAAAAAGTCTGCCCAGGCCTGGGTCTAGATGTTACCGGGAAGGTGTAGATGGGATTAACCCTTACAATCAGTTGACTTTAAGGAAAGCAGATTAGCCTCCATAGTGTAGGTGGGCCTCATCCAATTAGGTGAAGGTCTTAAGAGCAAAGAACTGAGGTTTTCAGAAGGAGAAATTCTGCCTCAGAAACATAGAAATCCTGCCTGAGTTTCCAGTTTGCAGGACTGCTCCACAAATGTAAGAGCTATCAGGCCCTGCCTGACAGACACTCCGGTCATCCCAGAGAGGTTCTGATCACACCTTTTGCAGTAAGAGAAAGGGCGTGACTTCAGAGGCCTCACGACCTGATTCGAACCCCAGCTCTGTGTATGTTAGTCAATCTCTTTGATCCCCAATTTCCTCGACTATCAAATGGAAGTAATGTTACTTCCTAGTATTCCTCTTAGGAGAATTAAATAGGAAAAACCAGTATGAAAATAGACAATACAAGATTTGGTATATGATCACAAATAAAGAGTGTGGATTGTCTATTGTATCTATTATACTGAAAAACACTCAGACTACTTCACCAACTAGTCAGGACTGTGAATGTGAATACTCTCTCACTTCCTATTTCGAGACATAGTCAAATACAAGTTGGTGTATATATAAATTTCCTAATTTGGATTCCATGAAGCAACAGTGCCATGAAATTATTGAGAACAAATGGGACTCTGATTCAAATAAGAGTGACAGTCTGCATGCTATAACACCCTCTGGAGATTTGCATTTTACGTTAGTATATTGAAGACTGAGAAATTCTGCAGTCTCATTTAACTGTGTGTAATCTAATTATGGCAGTCATTAGTCCTGTTTACAAATACTCATTTTCCTCTCCTTCCCCAGGCAAATAAGTTTTTACTTCCCCCCTCTTTGAAATTACATGTGGTAATATGAGTTGCTTTGGACAAAAATGAATGAATGGGTGACAAGTGACATTTCTAGGTAGAACCGTAGAAGTCACTTCCTTTTTCCTGCCTTGGACACTGCAGAGGTAAGAGACAGCGCCCCCATCGTCTGTCACTGAGTGACAGGAGCAGAGAACCATGCTGTGCTGACCTGCTCCGGGCATGGTACACGAAGGAGAAAGCAGGTTTTTGTTTTGTTTTGTTTTGTTTTTGTCATTATAAGCCAGATTTTAAGACTGTTGCTGCAGAATAATTAGCCTTTCTTATGTTCCATAAAATTCTGTTAAAAAAAAAAAAGTTAAGTGCTGCTATAAGAAAATCCTAAAGTACATGGCATGTGTTAGTAGTTAGGTTGCAAATATTAAGGAAACTTTTAGCAGAATTTGAAAGGATAGCAAAATGGTTTGCAATATCAAAATATATTTGATCATGGAATTTTTTTCCTGGAATACCTATTAGCCAACAACTTCAGAAAATACTGATCCAAAAGCGTTCACTGGAGTCCTTTCTTTCCTCGTTGCATGTGAATTACTGCCAAAATAAGAAACTAATTAATTGGCAATAGAAGATTACATGGATAGAACATGACTACCAATATTTCTTCCATAGGCTCTTCATTTTGAGGCTTCCTGCTGTTTACTCAAACCCCGAGGCCCTTCCTCCCTCACAATCCCCTTCGTGCCATCTTATTCATCAGAGTTTAGATCCAAGGGCACCTCGCAGCCTCACCCAGTTGTGATTAATGGCTCACTCACGTTAATTTTGGGTTTTTACCTCTATCTAATAACATGCTTACTCTGTATATGTCTCTCCTCCCCATCAGTCTAATCACCTGTAAACTTGGAACCATATTGTATTCATCTTATGTTTTCCTACAGGACTTAGCACAGGAATTTACATTTAGATTAAACTCAATGAATGTTCACCTAATGGACTTATATTATTAACCACAAAAGCAGCTAAACGTTTCAGCACTTACAATGTGACAGAAAGTATAACGCTTTCTTATGATTGTTTTGTTTTTCATATTCTATGTGCGTGGTAGGTACTGTCATCCCCATTTTATGGACATGAAAACTGATGCTAAGAGAGGTGAAGCAGTTTGACCGCACTCACACAGCTTACAAGCACCCACCTCACCCGGCGGATGTGCCCTGGACACTGGCCTCGGCTGCAGAAAGATCGGCATTTACAGTGATACATGCTGTCCTGGCACATGCCTGTATTTCTCTTTTCCAATTTAAGGTAGTCCCCCCCCCAGAGTTTGGCAGAGTTAGCTTGGGACAACACAAAAATAAGATTTGGTCTGGCAGGGAAGTAAAGGGATAATGAGGATAATGAGAGAAACTGTCAGGGACAGAGAGAAACAGATGATGAGGCCGTGACAGCCCCCCATCATCCTCTCCTGCTCATAAAAGCCGAGAAGTGGCAAGGACAGCAGCAGAGGAGTTGGAGCAGGAAGGCAGAGCGTCTGTGGCACGTTCTGCTGGGCCAGAGGTGAGTGTGAAGCTCAGTGATCTCCTGGGTTCAAAGCCTTCGAGACACTGGTGGGGAAGATATTCAGATAGCATCATCCGATGTTAGATGTCGAAAGGCCTAAGGTAAGCTGCAGATTACTTTTTAATAAAAGTAGCTTTAGAAGTTGTCTTTGTCTCTTATCCTTCTTATTTGCTGTATTTGTTGGAAACCCCACCATTATCATTAATTGAAAGAAAGCACCCAGTGTACTTAAGTCTTTGTCGGGGGGGAAAAGACTTCTCCAGATCAAAGCACCGACATTACGCTCTGATGAAAAGATAATCCTATTTCTGTGACTCACCACAATTGATTTCTTTGTGGACCATCCAGCAATCTCTCATTCTCACATGACAGTGGATGTTCAAAGTATTTGTGGTTCAACAAGTGCTTAATAAAGGCTACTAGTGCTAGCCCCAGGTCAATGCTGCAGGGAACACAAGGACTAGAGAAGTGCCCCTCGCCTCTAAGAGTGTGGAAAGATAAAATGTAGACACCTGACTCATGTGAGGGAGTAGAGTAACATGGGTTATACATGGAATCTAAGAAGAGAGAACAGGTAGTCCAACATAATGCTGGAATAGTCAAGGAAGGGCCACAAGAGCAAACACAAAACGGAAAAACTGAATGACCAACCAGCCACGCATATTAGAGTGTGGAATACTGACTCTCCATCCACATCAGGGCTCCCTCCTTTTCCCCACAGAAGACAGAGAACGCATGGATCTAGGCATGAATACACAAAGGGAATTCCAGGGGATAAGAAAAGCCTGAGTATTGCTCATGCAAATGTTCACAAATCTCATTTTATATATAAAACTGCATCCCACAGATGTAAATCAAGATGAATAAGTTGAAATTGAAATACAGACCATTGGACCCTAAAAGTATTTTCTTTTGCTGTGCTTTGTTTCATATCAGTTGGCTTCCCCTGCTGTAGTCAAGAACATAGCTAAGATTATACCCAGAAAAGACAGGGTAGAAAATCCATACCAAGCTGTCCCCCCTGAACACCCTCATATTCTCTAACAATAGCCAGAAGGGCTCCTGCCTCCACGTGGTAGCCTCTGCTGACACCCACTGGCCATTCTGCCTCTGGTGACACTCTCCTTCTGGCCAAGGTTGATTGGGCCAGAAATGGTACAGGACATAGTTGGGACAATCAGTGACTTCTGCATCATCTGCAATAAAAAGAATTTGACCCAAGATCTTAGTGGATCTTAGTGATGAAGTAAGAACGCAATGTTAGGAAACTCGGCTGATCACCAGAGGGGTTGAGACAAACAGGGCAAATGATGAAATCCTGAGGGAGAAGCATGGGAACTCGAGGTTCAAACATGGAGTGTCTTTTCATACTGCACCTGCCCCATGGTAACAGATTTTCTGAGCAGGCAGAGTTGCTAGAAAATGTGGTTTTGAATTGATCATAGGAAATCATTTGTGCTCATGAGGGTCTCCTTGGTTTGAGAAGGTGGAATGGGTGCTGTGTTTACTGTGTCAGCCAAGAGCAGCATAAATGGTGGAGGGCAGCAGAATGTGCCACCCCAAAATGTGCCACTTTAGCATAAGGACTATTTTGAGCTGTAATTGAGGAAAAACAGATACAAGAAAAGCTCTCCACCCTCCACTTATTTGACTAAAAGGACATACATTTGTAAAGGTTTCTCTCCCTCTCCTCTCTACCAGGAGACAAAATGAATCATCAGAGACAATTCTACATTCTTTGTAGCCCAGAAAGAGCTCCAAAGTAATCTATATACCCCACTTCACTGACTGGCCCTTACCTCGCATTAGTGTCCCCATGGATTAGTATTCCCACAGTTTACCATTCTAGAAACTTGAAATCCTTTTCCTTTGCACCATCCTAAAAATGCATTTTCTTTTCTGATGTTGTATGAGCCCGAGTTCTGACCAGGCTTTTAGTTACTCTTCTCCAAGTACTCCCATGTGTATGCATGATGCCCATGTTAATAAACTTGTTGGTTTTCTCTTCTTAATCAGGTTCATCAATCTAATTTACAGTGCCCACTCAGTCAACAAACCTAAAATGAATAGAGGAAAAGAATTTTTTCCCCTCCCCTACAGCTTAGACAGAATTTTAACCACGGTTGATAAAGGCATTCAGTAAGGTGGAAGGGAGATGAGGTGAAGCAATAGATGAAAAGACAAACCACAGACCTAAATCTACAAGTGGGAAGAGATGGATGATCTTAGTGTCTCCTAACTGCTAACTGCTTATGAATTCTTACAAGAATATTCTCCCCAATTTTGTTCCAACAGTCAAAGGATGAGTCTTTCCTGACACCAGTGCCTTTTAACAAGAGAGACTGTCAGAGAGAACGGCTGCAGAGACTAACCCAGACCTTCAAGTGAATTGTCAAAACCAAGCTGACCTGAAATAAAAAGGAAAAATTGGTCTAAAGTAGTATCTGAAATGAGTTTTCATCTTTGTAATTTTGATACACTCAAAGAAGTTTCACGAGCTTTTATGAATCAGTAAGCTGTTTAGTCATTTTTACAGAATTTAAGGGGAAAAAAAAGCTTCTTTGTCTTTCTTGCTCCTAATCCATACAGTCGATTGGGTCTGTTCTGCTGATTTGTCCCAAAGGTAACTGTTGTATCATCAACATTTCCAGGCACCAGCTGACATTGTATTATGATTTCTTAAACCTTGGTATCATTTTTACAACTTTTATGTGTATTTTTACAAAAATTTGCTTCTATGTAATTTTGCCTTTTAAAATGTTTAGGTTCGTGTTCGTCAACACATGATGTTAACTTCATTTCCTTAACCCTATGTTGTGCTTCATTTTGGCTGTACATCTCGGCAAATTTCACAGAGATATATTTCCATTACTCAAGGTCACTGTCAGCATTGGAACTATAATGAAAAACGCTAAAGTCTCAATGTGGCTTCTTAGACAGTTGTAAGTTTAGGTTTAAATTTGTCAACCTAACAATATATAAAATGACGTATGAATAAAACCCCAATAACAGATGACTCTGGGCCACTGATATATTCATGATAGGAAGAAGACAAGAGAAATATATACCAGCTTTTCTGACCCAGTTAATTCTGACATAATTTTAGATAGTTGAAAGACTTTAAGATTGAAATGAAAAATGCAGCCCGTTCTAGGTAAATGTGGTGATTAATACAAGCTTCAATGATGTCTAATTACTTCATCCTTTACAACCCACTTTACCATGCCTTTATTTCTACAGATTTTTTAGAGTAGACCATAATTTCAAAAGAACCAATGACTAATTAAAACAGATTGTAGACTGCTTTGTTTTTGGCAATGTGGTACAGCATCATAAAAGTATTGCTAAGTAAGAACAGCAACCATGGTAGAATGAAAAGGCATCATAAATTAAACAAAAAATTTTAAACTGGAGCAAAATCTCCCAAATTCTGAAAAATAAAAAATAAAACATTACAATTCTGAATACCTTCCCCAATGTCAAAGCATTAATAATACATGAATAACTAATTATAAACAAATAATGAAATTGCTTATGTTTTAGCAGTTTGGTTTTAGGCAAATGGTTTCCATCCAAATTAGCGACAAACAACTAGAAGCAGCCATCAGAGCCTAGATCCTTTAGCTGTGATTTTTCTAATCCTGGGGTTCTGATCACTGGCCTCTGCCTTAATTTACACATAGTGAGAACCAATTCAGGTTCTCAGTTGTCTGCTTTCATCCTTAGTTTTGTTTCTTAACTCCTTTTCCTTTATTTGGGACTAAAGTGGGCCAGGAAGCTTAGCAGGGCCTCCCCCACTGGTTATTTCCAATAGTCACCTTCCACATGAGGCTGTTGTCTCAGGGGTTTGCTTCCTTCCCTTGAGCACCTCTACTCAAACCAAGGTCTGAGAACAGTGGTCACCAAGCTCCATAACCACAACGCTGAGCCAACAAACAGCCATATTTGTAGTAGATGAGTCTTCTGTCCCGATCACTCCTTCTTGGACCAAAAGGAAGCACCCAAAATGCTTGGATCAGATGTTCTATTTCTAAAGTTTGGAAAACAAGTGTAGCCTTTGTAGGTGGATAGAATATATAATATAAAGTCAGATGCCGAGGGTGGGAGGGCATTTTGTATTATGTCAACCAGTAAATCAGAGAAGGCTGGCTTTTTTAACCTCAGAAAGATATTTTGTTCTTTATTAAGCAATATTGCTTCACCAAAAAACATTGAGAACAGTTTGACATCTACTGCTACCCACCAGAGGCTGATTCTCATTGAAGTGTTTCCAGTACGTGTTCACAACTTAGTGACATTGTCCTACTTACTAAATCCACGTGCGTTTTTACCAAATTAAATTACCTACAATTGTTTTCCTACCTTTTTAAATTATGATAAAATACATATAATATAAAATATACCATTTGAAAAATAAACCATTTCGTGTATAGTTTAGCAGCGTTAAATACATTCATATTGCTGTGCAACCATTCTCCAGAACTCTTTTCCTCTTGTACAACTGAAATTCTATACCCATTAAATAGCAACTCCCCATGCATTGACAAAACCATTCTGTTCTCTGTCTCCATGAATTTGACTGCCGTGAGGACCTCACACACACGGAATCTTCTGTGGCTAGCTTATTTCACCTGGCATAACATTCTCAAGGTTCATTCTTTTTATAGCATGCATCAGACTGTCCTTCTTTTTTAAAGGTGAATAATATTCCATTGAGGAGCAAGGAAAACAACATTTTGTTTATCCATTCATCTATCAATGGACACTCACTCAGATTGCTTCCATCTTTTGGTTACTGTAATAATGCTGCTTTAAACATGGTGTACAAATAGAAGGCCAGTTTTTAAATGGAGAGAAGAATTTCTAAAACATGCACAGAAAACTAGAGACAATAAATAAAGAGAGGTTTCTATACCTTTCCTATTCCCAGTTCTCATTATCTATTGAGACCCACCTGCATTTCTGTTTGTGGGTTATATGAGTCACCTATCACCTCTGTATCCTTACTTAAAATGACTCGGGCTACTTTCTGTTATTTATAGCCAGAGTCTTGACTAATAAATGGATGGGAGAAAAATATCTGGAAATACAGACACATTCAAGTCAGAACAAACATTCCTTTTATTCTGTAAATAAGAAATATGAAAAAAAATCAGTATCAACAAAAAATGGAAAACTCTAAGCACAAGGTATCAGCATCAGTCAAAATACCTTCCAGACCTTTACTAAGCATTTGAGAAAAGGATGAAACATTTCTAGATAAAACCCAAGAAGAAAGGTCAATGACATTTCATATTTGATGAATAGTTTTTATTCTGTTTTATTTTAATTTTTCACCATCCCTCTGCAAAGCCAAAACTATTCTATGCAACCAGCTTCCACAGGATGGAATTCTCTGTGGACAGTTTGTCCTTTATGAGCTTCACAGACAAATGTACCACTAAGGGAAAAACAGATTATATCACTTTTTGCAAGTTCAAAATAGTTCTTGCAAAATTTTCTAAATCTCTTGGCTTCACTGACTGCAATTACTAAGTTCAGATAGCACTGTTCATTAGTGCCCATGGTGTCCAAACAGAAGAGATGTTCTCATCCCACCCCTCATAAAAACAGTTTAAGCAAAAACAAACAGATGCCAACACAGTCTTGCTTACTTCTGTCTTGTGGTTTTCATAACTGGTTTAGCTCGGAAATTCCATCGAGTTTGAAAAATGCTGAGTGATAGCTTCCAAAAAATGGTGAGTAAATTTCCCTCTTCAAAAGAAAATTAATGTCTACATTCACTTGGCACCATCTTCTAGCCATTTTCTCCAAAGTAATTTCAATATTTAGATCTTGACTCCCAACCCCCACAAAATTCTTTGTGTTTCTGTCTCTTTCTTTCCCATCACCCTTTTCACTTATTTTCTCAGATGACCTCCTTCTTTTTTCATCAAACTTTGGCCTTTTATTTTCTTTAGGCTTTCTTTTTTCTTTTTTTTTCCACACTGCCTGATAGTTTAAAGACTTGATTTTTAAGAGATGGTGTTAAAGAAAATAGATAAGACAAAGAGAGGAGAAAGAAACATATATTTTAATGTTTCTAAGTGCTCACACTGGAGTTCTACCTCTGTGGTAAAACACAGTAGCCTGCATTTATGGCGTGTGTAGAGCTTTGTATTGAGGTAGTATAAATACCTATAGGAAACCTTCCCAAAAGCCTCCTGAAGAAATAGTTGGCATAGTTGATTGGTGTGAATAGTCAATTCATGCATTAAGGGAGAAATTAGTACTTTAGTAATTTAACATTTAAGAGGACTAGAGTTGCAAACTCTCTTCAAATTGGAATCCTGTTTGATTAAATTTCTTATATTAAATCAATATAATAAAATGTAACATGGAGAAAATTTTTTTCTTAAATATCGTTTCCCCAAAATACCTACTAATGAATTATTTAAAGTTAAGTCTATGTTTGGCTTTACATAGATTAATTCAACAATTAAATGTTCTTCTTAGTTACATTTTCATGTATGAGTATATTCATGCTCTCTGAAAGCCAGAAGAAAAAAGGTTTGTGTAGATTTTAAAAATAGCTGCCTAAACAAAAGCAAAAATAAACAAGTGGGACTATGTCAGACTAAAAAGCCTCTGCTCAGCAAAGGAAACCATTAACAAAATGAAAAGGCAACCTATGGAATGGGAGAAAATATTTGCAAAGCACATATCCAATAAGTGGCTAATGTCCAAAATATACAAAGAACTCATATAACTCAACAAGAAAACAAATTATACAGTTAAAAAAATGGGCAAAGGACCTAAACAGACTTTTTTTTCAAAGAAGACATACAATGGTCAACAGGTGAAAAGGTGTTCAAGATTACTAATCATCAGGGAAATGCAAATCAAAACCACAAATGAGATATCACCTCACACCTGTTAGAATGGCTGTTATCAACAAGACAAAAGCAAGCAAATGTTGGGGAGCATGTGAACAAAAGGGAATCCCTTTACATTGTTGGTGGGAATGTACAGTGGTATAGCCACTATGAAAAACAGTATAGAGGTTCATCAAGAAATTAAAAATAGAACTACCATATGATACAGCAATCCCACTTCTGTGTATATATCCAAAGGAAATGAAATCAGTATCTCAGAGAAATATCTGTACTGCCATGTTAATTGCAACATTATTCAAAATAGCCAAGGTATGTAAACCTATGTATCTGTCAGTGGGTAAATGGATAAAGAAAATGTGAGATTACACACACACACACACACACACACACACACACACACACACTCTTACATACATACACACACATAGATCTCAGACCTAAAAAAGAAGGAAATTCTGCCTTTTTTTACAACGTGGATGAACCTGGAGGGCATTATACTAACCGAAATAAGCCAGACAGACAAAGAGCAAAATACTGCATAGTATCACTTACATGTAAAATCTAAGAGAAGAAAAAGTCATAGGAACAGAATAGAAAAATGGGTGCTAGAGGTTGGGGGCTGGGATAAATAGGGAAAGGTTGGTAATAGGGTGAGAAGTTTTAGTTATGAGATGAATAAAGTCTGATGATCTAATATATAAAACATGGTCATGGTAGCTGATAACACTGCATTGCATTATTAAAATTTAGTAAGAATGCAGAACTTAAATGTTCTCAGTATGAAAAGAGGGGGACAAATAGGGAAATATGTGAGGTGATGGATGTGTTAATTAGCTCAGCAGGCATCCTCTCACATGTATTTGTATATCAAATCATCACCTGTACACTTTAAATATCTTACAGTTTTATTTGTCAACTATACCTCAATAAAGCCAGGGGGAAAAAAAAACCAGCCACCTAAATCATAGAAAAGTTACTTTGGTGGTGATTTAAAAAAATTATCCTTTGTATAATTGAGGGCATATTGTCTAGTCAATAGTCCCCTTTTGATATAAACATACAAAAGCAAATGTTGAATCTCAGGCATTATAGCCTCTGTGAAATCTCAAATGTAGAGTAAACCTATGAAATTTGTTATTTAATCAAATTTTTATCAATATCTGTTTTGTGCACTGTAACTTGAAACTAATAGAGAGGGGATCCATAAGCAACTTGGTTCACAGGGCTCATTAGCCTTGTCGGAGAGAATGAACATGCACACACCAAAAGATTACTGGAGTACAAAGTATCACCCGAGAAACGTAAAAATGTGAAATGAAAATTTCAAACAAAATTCTTACAGAGAGCCAGGCAAGGGAAACACTCATTGACCTGGATGCACAGGGAAAGCTCGAGGTGAGCTGGAGGCTGAGCTTGACTTGGAGGAATTTCTAGGGATCAGGGAAGTAGGAACTCAGAGCAGTGCCTCACAGCTGCAGGATGAGTAATATGACTGAAGACAAAAGCAAAAGCATTCCCAGCCTGTCTGGGGGAGGCAAGAAGAGAGCAGAGCAGTGTGTCTAGACAAGAGAGTTTTCAAGGTAAAGAACAAAGCTCATCTGACTTCTCCAAAAAGGGAGAAAAAAGCTTTTTCAACAAGCGAACAGCTGCAGAGGTATGAGGGTTCTATAATTACTTGGTTGTTTTATATAGAGAATGAAACAGATATCTGCCAGACTGAAGTCATCTTAATGACTTTCAAAAAATATTCCAGTCATTCCTAGGTTCACAGAAAGTTTCCAAGCTAAGATATCATTTAATGAGACAGACATTTAACAAAAAATACAAATAAAACAAAGCAAAAATCTCTGTAGCAGATTTGTAGTTATTTTCTTCAAGGTAATATATATACATGGGATATATTCCCTTGGAAAAAATATGTGTGTCTACACACACACACACACACACACACGCACACAAGTCAAAGTTGAATATAAAGATTCTATTGCTAGTGTTTTGTTTCTGTGTAAGTAAAATATTTAACATCTATGAGTAGAACTTTAGAGTTTAAAAATCATGTAGCCAAATTTGATCAGTAAGAAAGTTGAAAAATGTTTCTCGTGCATCCTCATTAACAATCAGGCACACACCTGCCCTTAAAGAGCGTGAAGAAAAGTATTTTCTGGGCCTGATATACTTTATCCTCCGAGATCTTCTCAGCTTGAACCTTGTGTGCACCTAGGGGTGTGTGGTCCTGTGCTACCAGGCCATGAGATAGACGCAGCATGTTCTCCTGGGGTAATAATTGTATCTGACGACCTGGAGGAAGGGCAAGTTCACTAATTTAATAATGAAAAATTAAAGGCATAGTTTTTATTTGAAAGCACAAACAGAAAAATGATAATGCAGAACACAAAACACTCCTGAAATTTTACGAGAACGTGAGGCATCCGAGGAATTTCCTCCGTGGTAGTCGGTAAGTGATTCCCCCAATGGCAGAGGAGCACGGAAGGCTCTTACGGGGCGCAGAGCAAGTTTACTGGCCTTAGAGGTACTTGGTTAGGGATGTTTACCATCTTTTTGCTCTCAGGCAGCTTTTTCTGTCTCCCATACTTATTCATCTTACTTTTTACTTAACTTTATTACTGGATGAGTAGAAAGATGAGGGTCTATACATTTGCTTTCCAGGTTTTAAGGACAAGTTTAGTAGGCCATTCTAACTTTTAGCAAAGGCCTTTGGTTCTTTTGGCAGGGCTTTTGGGGCTTGAGTCTGGTGACAATGTCTCCGACCCCATCTTCATCCTCAGTCCCAGACATGTCCCCCAGGGCGTGGGTAATGCCAGACAATCAGTTCAGTCTGCACCATTAACCTCCAGGGATTAGGAGCTCTCTGTGCAATTGAATGCTCCCCAATAGTCCCTGCGGTGAGCCACCTGCCAGGACTCGCAGGCTAAGAAGCCAGGAAAGATTTAAAGTCCAAACTTCAGCTGAGCAATCAGGATGTTTTTCTCCCACAGTTTACAGCTACTGTGGCATGACCTAATTTTTCATGCCCAATTTTTCCCCCTTTAAATATTGGGAACTGATTTACCTGATAGAATTTGTTTCATGAAAATTAAAGGAAGTAATTTCAATTTCCCCATCAGAACATTGGAGAACACACGCCACCCCAACAAGTCCTTTAAGCCGTCCTTAAGTTCCCCTTGTGAACACTTGCTATATGTATACTGAAGCAGGCATTCTCGGCCTCCTGCAAGGAAGGGCGGGCCTTTCCCTTATGTGACAGGGACACGCACTAATAGGAAAGCACGGAGGGAGCTCCAGGCTCTGTACACACGGCACTCAGAGTGTACAAATCTTAAAACATAGCCTTGACTTGTCATAGGTGCACGTATTGATATATGAAGTGGTATAAGGTTGTCAATTTGCATGCTTAAAGAAAACAAGGATTTTGCAATCAAGCAAGATAGAGTAAGAAGGAATAGAATAGGAACTCCTTCTGCTGGTTTTGTATACATCGCTGTCCCAGTGAGAAGTGTGGCCCAGTAAAATAAGATTTAGTAAGAGCAGTTAGAAATGCAATTTCTCCCATGGAAGGACAGTTCAGAGGCGTCTTTGGGGTTTCAGGCCTTGGGGGTTAAAATGCACGCAGTCATTCAGCTGTGGTAACTAGCACACAGAGCCAAAGGAACTTTCCAAAGACAACTATGAACTTGTGTTTGGTACAGACAAGAAGCTACAAAATGATTAAAATGATTTGAGATGTTTGAGTTTCCATGAAAGCTTTTTCCCCTCAGTACATAGAAACGTGGCAAACCATTGGGAATGTGAAAAAAAAAGTTGATATTTGGCAGAACGTGAAATAACAGATTTGACTGGCTCGTTGTATAGTTTAAATGACTGAATTATTGTTTGATCTTCGGCAGGGAAAATATATAATACTTAGGGGTGATGGTTGCAGATGATGCACAAAATCTTAATATAAAGTTTATGTTTTCAACATTATATTATAGACTTAAAATTTCAAATAATGGTCTTCAACTTTTCTGTCTTGTTATGCAATAACTTTAAAATTAGATGAACTAAGTATCAATTTAGATTTCTGTTATCCATGCAGCACTTGACCTGGTTTTGCTCTGTGGGGCAGAAGGCTACAAGAAGAAACAGAATCGGGGGAGGTACATAGTGAAAACCACCAAATTGTGGATTAGTGATTCCACGTGAAGGGACAGAGAAGAGCGACCCTGCTCGACATCGATTTTATCCAATTTTAAATGGAAGAAGTCAAAAACATATACTTACAGCACGTTACAAGTTATTAAATTCCACAGGCTTTTATTTTTCAAAAGAAAATTTTTAGGAAATGTAAGTAGCTGTTGGCTTTATTTTATTCGATTTTTAGAAGAATACATGGTACCTCCAGGCAACACCCACCAGGGTAGTAAAGGCCAGCAGCTTAATCCGAGTCACCAGACTAGTGTGAGAAATTTCAACGCTCTAACCACAATGCAGGAGCCATTTACTGTCTTTCGCAGGGTAAGGCATTGATTTTGCTCTCTTTATAAGGAGGCCTTGTAGTTAAAATCGTGCAAACACAATTTACAACAATTAGCAGTAGTGTGATTCCTAGAGAATGGAGCCAGCTCAAAATGGGCAACAGATAAACTATGATTCGTAGCCTAGCAGACGAAAAAGGATCCAAAATTTTATATACACTATATAAGCTTATATACTATTTGGTTTTTCTTCTATTTTATATAATATAAAACCATTTTAATATAAAAACAAAAATGTTTTTGTAATATTTATATAAGAAATAACTAAGTGTCAATGTATAGCCTATTATTGTGGGCTTCAATTTGACCACACTTAGTTTTCGATCTTTTTATTGCACTCCAACAATGCTAATGGCAAAGGCATATACTCCAACTGATAGGCTCGGGCTCTAAGACATTATAAGGTGCCCCTCGTGTCAGTGGAAGGACATCAAAGGTCCTGCGTGAGTCACTTTCCACACGGTTAAGTGGCAAATGCTGACGACTGTAACATCCCCATGAATGTATTCTGATGTGGCCATCACCACGTCGAAATGAAATGTCCCAGCAGCTTGAAATTACATACGAAGGATTCATTCCTTAGGCTAGCTAGTGAGCACTCTATAGGGTAACACGTTTTCTTAAATAAACCTTATTTTAGTGATTTATGTTCACCTTGTTCACCTGGCAGAGGGAGTATGTGTTGGATTTGTTTTTTGTTTATTTTTATTCAGTTTGTTAGTTAATTTCATTTAGTTTAGATTTACATGAAAAATTGAGAACGGAGAGTGTTCATATATGCTCCGATCCAGTTTCTCTGTTATTAACAGCTTACATTAGTATGGTAATCTGTTATAACTAATGAACCAACATTGATATGTTATTATTACCTAATGTCCATATTTCATTCTGCTATCCTTCATTTCTGCCTGATGTCCTTTTTCTGTCCCAGGATCCCATCCATGACACTTCATTACGTTCAGCTGTCTGTCCCCAGGGCTCCTGGTGGCTGTCACAGGTTCTCAGACTTTCCTTGTTTGGGGTACGTTATAGGTAACCTGCCACTGAGATTTGTTGGATGTTTTTCTAATAATCAGACTGGGGTTACAGTGTTTTGGAGGATGACTCTGAGATACAGTGCCATTTCCATCACATTAGGTCATGATTACGTTATCAACGTGACTTGTCACTGTTGATGTTCACCTTGATCACCTTGCAGGAGGCGGTATTGGTTGGATTTCTCCACTTTAAAGTAACTCTTCTCTCCCTGCTCTTCATACTTGAAGGAAGAAAACTCAGTCACCACACACCTAATGAATGGAGAGTTTTGCTTCGTCTCCTTGAAGAGTAGCTACATAAATTACTTTGAAGTCTTGTGAATGAAAGGTTTATTTCTGTTATCCATTCGCTTATTTTTGAATTGTTTATTCATACCAGTATAGGCCCATGAATATTTGTTTTGTAGTCTAGATTATAAACCAATACTATTTCATTTATTTCACTCCTCAAACTTTTTCAATCTTGTCATTGGAAGCTATTTGAGTTGTCCCATTTCATCTTGACACACTCCCATAAGTATGGGTTTGTTTTTTGTTAACATTTCATAACTTCCTAGCACTACAACATGCTCCAGAATCATCTTGTATGTGTTTTGCTCCATTCTAGAATCAGCCATTTCTCAAAAATCATATTATTGGAGAATATTAAAAATCAAGACCATGGGGCTTACGTGCTTATTCACACTCGAGTACCCTTGATTCTAGGCTCTGTCAACTGACAGAGCAAGGAACTATGTGTAATGACACATGCACATACACACATCAATATCTATAAATGTTTCTGTATGTAAATATCTGTACTATATTAAGCTACACATGAGTTCATACTTCTGTCTCCATCTCTGAAGTCATGTATCATTCTAGCCTCCCACCCTTATTTATCTGTAATCTCCCATTCTAATGTTGTAAAACTGGCTCCCATCTTCCACCATCCATTTAAATAATTGTTGACATGCAGCCTACATGTATAGCAGTGTCGAAACTATCACTGTGGAGAATAACTTTCTCAGTTATAATACTTTGGTCACCAGCCTTTCCCCCTACTCCTGTCAATAAGATTGTTTCACACATCTGTTATAGTTACATTGTTTTATTACATTCTACATTTCACCCTGGGATCCCCAAATCTCCTAAATTATTTTTTTATATTCGCACTTTGCTATGAAGTTCTATGGATTTTGGGAAATGTACAGTGTCATGTAGCCACTGTTACAGTACAATATACGATGATTGCATGGCGTCAAAAGGGCTCTGTGCTTCAGTTATCCAACTTCTTTCCTCCCTACTGAATCCCTTGCAATTACGAACCTTTTCACTCTCTCTCTAGTTTTGTGGTTTTTTTCAGAATATGATTTAATTGGAGTCATCCAGTATGTACATATGTATGTGTGTATGTAGGTACGTACAAAGTTGGACAATTAATGTCACGAACTCATCCTAGAAAAGGTGCTACATAGCTCATTGCTGAATGTCACTATGGTCATCTTCAAAGTGCTCCCCTTGGGAAGCTGTGCACAAATGCCAGCGCCTAGTCCACCCTTCAAAGCAATTTGGGAACCTTTTCTGGAATGGCCATCAGAGCTGTTGTCATACCTCGACAAGGTTATGACACCTGAGTTGTTTGTACAGTGCTGCCAACGTAAGCACATGGTGACAAGTTCATGAACTTAATTGTCAGAACTGGGGTGTGACAAGAGCTCTGATGACCATTCCAGAAAAAGAGTTCCCAAACTTCTGTGATTAGGTGCTGGCATCAGTAAATAGCTTCCCAAGGGGCTTCGAAGGTGATCGTAGTGATATTCAGCAAACAGGTATGCAGGATTTTTTCTAGGATGAGTTCATGAAATTAATTGTCTGACTTCATATGTATGTACTTATTCAGTAGTCGGCATGTGTTCACAGTGATATATGTTCAGACTGGCTTCTCTCACTCACACTATGCATTTAAGATTCATCTACCTTTTTGGTGACCTGATAGCTCATTCATTTTTATTGTTGAAAAATATTCCATCGTATGCATATACCGCAGTTCATCTATTCACCTACTGACCAACATCTTATTTGCTTCCAGTTTTTGATGATCATACGTAAAACTGCTATAAAATTTTGTGTGGACATAATTTTTCAAATCAATTGGGTAAATACCTAGGGGTGTGTTTGCTGCATCAAATGATGAGGATTTGTTTAGCCTTGTATAATGAAAAAGTGTCACAATGTCTTCCAATGGCTATGCCATTTTCCATTTCTATCAGTGATGAAGCAGAGCCGTTATCACTCTTTATCCTCACTGTTGAATGGTATTGTTAGTTTCTGTTTCTAGTTTAAGTCCATTGTGCTCGCAGAACATACATTATATCATTTCTATTCTTTTAAACTTGTGAAGATGTGTTTTATTGTCCAGAATGTGGTCTTGATTGGTAAATGTTTCATGTGAGATTGAGAAGAATGTGTATTGTACTGTCATTGGGTAGAGTATTCTATAAATGTCAATTAGATGAAATTGATCCATAATGCTGTTGAGAGCAAATCCACTCTTACTGATTTTTTGCATACTTAAAATTATAGATTACTTAAGAAGCGTTAATGTCTCCAGCTATCATAGTGGAGTTGTCTATTTCTTCTTTCAATTCCACCAATTTTTGCCTCACATATTTTGACACACTATTGCTAGATGCACCCCCTTTTGAAATTGTTTTTGTCTTCTCAAAGAATTGACTTGTTTATCATTATGGAATGTTCCTCTTTATCTCTGATAATTGTCTTTGTTTCGAAGTCTGCTTGCTTCAGTATAGTAACTTAGTTTTCTTTTGATTCATGTTAGCGTGACTCATCTTTCTCTATCCCTTTACTTTTAATCTGTATCTTTATATTTAACATAGATTTCTTGTACATAACATATAATTGTGAAGAATATAGAGTTGTTTTTTTTAATCCACTTAATTTGTCTCTTTAATTGATATGGTAAAACCATTCATAATTAAATTGGTTACTGATACAGTTGGATTAATATCTATAGTATTTGCAACTGTTTTCTATTGGTTGTTTTTGTTCTTTCTTTTCTTTGTTTCTTTTTTAAAACTCTTTTTTTTACCATTATTGTTTTTTATTTGAGAGTTTTATATGACCCTGCCTTAACATAGTAATAATTTTTTGAAAAAATTAAGTGATTCCTCTAGAATTTGCAACAAGCATTTTTTAACTAATATAAATCTACCTTCAAATAACACTACAGCGCTTTATAGGTGCAGGCACCTTATAACAGGGCATAACCAATTCCTACTTCTTATCTCATAACGTTGTCATTCATTTCACTTGCCTATATGCTATAATCACTCAATATAATGTTACTATCATCATTCTAAATAAAGTTATCTTTTGGATTAAGAGTAAGAAAAATAAAAAATTTATATTTTACCTTCATTAGTCCCTTCTCCAACACTCCTCCTTTCTTTATGTAGATCTGAGTTTCTGACCTATACCATTTGTCTTGCCTTAAAGAACTTCTTTTAACATTTACTGCAGGTAGATCTGCTAGTGATGAACTCCCTCAGGTTTGTTTGTCTGCAAAAGTCTTCATTGCTCCTTCACATTTGAAAGATAATTTCACTGAATATAAAATTCAAAGTTTTCTGTCTTTGGTTTTTTGCAGTTTAAATATTATACGCCTAGATATAGATTTTATGGTATTTATCAAGCTCTTTCCATTATTTGAGCTTCCCAGATTTGTGGTTTGGTGTCTGTTATTAATTTTGAAAAATTCTCTGCCTTTATTCTTCAAAGGTGCTTTCCTCCATTCTTTCTTCATTCCCCCTTTGATATTTCAATTTCATGAATGTTACACCTTTGTAAATGATCTCACAAATTTTTAATTTTCTGGGTTATTTATTTACTTATTTTTATATATATTATTTTGACATCTCTTCAAGCCATATCCAGTCAACTGATCTGCTCATCAAAGGGTTTTGTTTCTGTTATAGTGGTTTAGATGATTCTTTCACAAAGTTCCTATTTCTGTTTAAATTCCCATTTGTTTTTGCATGTTGTCTACTTTGCCATGAGAGCTTTTAATATATCAATCAGTTCTATTAGATTCCTTATTCGAAAATTCTAACATCTGTATCATATCTGACCCTGGCTTTGATGTTCACTTTGTTTCTTCAGGTTTTTTTTCTTGTCTTTTGGCATGCCTTGTAATTTTTGTTGAAAACTAGACATGATGTGTAGGGTAATAGGAACTGCGGAAAACAGGCCTTACTGTGAGAGTTTACACTCACGTGACTGTAGCTGTGGGTTCTAGAGGCTTAAATTCCTGTAATGTTTTTGTTTTTGCCTCCTGTGTTGACCCTGGTCTTTATTAAGCACTTTTTAGAAATAATTTGTGTCTCACAGCCCTTCCATCTGTAATCCACTGTTATACTGAAGACCCATTGGTGTAGCAGTAAGGTATGAGGGAAGACAATCATTCTATAATTATATGATTAAATCTCATTTAGCCTATGTCCTTGGGTTGTGACCCTTACAATTGTTTCTTAGGTATTTTTCCCTGCTTAGGTGAGACATGAGGGCTACAAAAGACTGGAATGAGAAAAATGCCCTTGCTTCAAGTGGGATAAGGCTCTGGTAGTCTTTTCCCTTGGAGAACAGGCCTGTGTTATGGAGAACAGTCTGGCTATGTTACACAATGATTCCTCAGACCTTGCCTGGTTCACAAGATCTTTTTTCAGATCTTCAATGTGAATATTTGACAGAGTTTCAGGAGGTAAAAACCCATGAAAATGTGGGGGTATCCTAAGACCATAGGTGTTTCTCACTTTTACACTTGTCCACATTTAGCCTCAAACAATTCATCAAAATATTGCTCCCAGTAAGCAAATCTCTGCTGTGACCCTCTAATTTCACTTATACCATCAGATTTCAGTGGCAGTTTGCTCTATGACTTCTTCTATCTGGTGGATCAAGTAAAGTCATGTATTTTCAGTGTGTTCAACCTCTTGTTCTTAGAATGGGAGTGATGAGTTCCAAGGCCTTTGCATGTTAGAGCAGATTCCAGAAGTCCACATAAGGCAATATTTTAAAAAGTAATATTCTATAAAAATATAACAAAATAAATCTTTACACTTAACATGTACTGAGCACTGTATTATGTCCTCTTATATATTGTCTATTACTTAAAAGATACAACAAATCTATAAAATAGTTCTCAGGAAACCTAGTTTTCAATGTTGTATGCTCTTTAGTAATTCATGTTGCCTTGTGTTTCAGATACCTTGGTCTCTTACATTTAAATGGAAAGAAATAACAGAAAATATTTTATTTAGCAGAAAATATTTGGTTCAACAGGATTAAACTGTATTAATTACTGAAACAGTGTTTGACAAGCAGACTGCATGACAAGAAAAAGCCTGGAGGCTTCTATCAAACCATCTTTTTTCTTCTGTTTGGTCTCTAAATGAATTACATTTTATTCATACACTTCGAGAATTAGAATAGGATATTTTCTTTAAAAATGAAATGGCAGTTTATTTTTCAAAAAGGTCAATTCTGCACAACTGGGAAAACTTGCTTTTTTGGAAATGTATTTCAAATAAAGGGAAGTTTGATAGGACAATTGCCAGGACATAGAAATCCATAATTAAATAAGAGAACAGTACAAAAACAATGTTGCAAGATATTGCACTGTTTTTTCTTCAGGAAAGCAAATTTCCTGGGATCCAATTCTTTAATACTAATCACAGCAGTAATTGGAGATGATGGTGCTTAGTGTTCATGACTGCTCTCCAGGCTAAGTGCAAATACACAACCAAGTATCTTCCTTCCGCCACCCCGCTGGTGGCCTGACAAGTTCACTTGTAAGACTGGTTTTACTATTGCCGATTCTGGAGATTCGTCACACACACTTGCAAGAATAAATCAGAAAACCATTTATTTGAAAGCAAGTGAAAGCTTTTCTTTAATTAAAGCTAAGTTAGAGTTCTGAGGCTTGAGGAAAAGTAAAGTAAATAGGAGGTGGTCCTAAAGCAAATTTGAACAGGTAAAATTAGGTTTACCAAGTAAGCATCTAAATAAAAGAATGAACATAGACCCACAGAATTTTTATTATCATATTTATGTAAATTGCATCATACATTTAAGAAAAAAGAGGACATCTAAACTAAAAATAACAAAACAAAACAAAACAAAAAAAACCATATTAAGAACCCCTGGGGGGAGATCCAAGATGGTGGAGTAGATAGACACTGCGCTTGACACCTCCTATGACCACATTAAAGTGATAAATAAATTATAGAATAATTAACCTGGAGAATCAACTAAAGTCTAGCTGAACAGAAGTTTTGTAACTGAGGACATAAAGAAGAAGCCATGTTGAGACTGGTAGGAGGGTGGGAACACAGAACAGGCCAGCCCCACACTGTATGTAGTGGTGGAGAATCAGGAGGGATATCTTGGCTGTGGCCTCATCTTAGAAGCAAGGGACCCCAGTGCTACACTGGGATTCCCAGCCCTGAGTACCAGTGCCTGGAAGAGGAGCCTCAAGAACATCTGGCTGGGAAAACCATTGACAATTATGCCTGTCTTAGGTGGAATGGAAGACTGAGGGAAACCCAGATGTTCTCTTAAAGGGCCCACACACAGATTCCCTTACTTGCAGGCACTCATGCTCAGCTCTGGCAGAAGGAGAGTGACTCAGGAGGTGACAGAGGCAAACAGGGAGAGACTGAGTTGTGTAGCTTCAGGATGAGGACTGGAAGGAAATCACCATTTTCCCCGTGTAGAGTCCTTTTCCCATGCAGCCGGCAGGCAGGCACCATCTTTCCTATGTTGAGCTCTCCCCAACATGGCCAAATCTAAATCTTCATTGGCCTGGTGAACTCTGCTCACTCCACCCTGGCAACTCCCTGGGAACCTGCCTGACTCAACTCAAGCAATGTCTGAGACACTCTCTCCTCAAGCAGCCAGCCCCACCTGCATTGTACTCTTTCTTGGACAACTCTCAGGGATCTACACATTCCAAGCAAGTGGCTGCTGACTTTGGTGTGCTCTGAGCCTTTTGCTGAGTAGCTCCAGGCTCAGTACTGGAACCAAACCAGAATCTACATTAACCTAGTAAATACTACATCCTAATTTGTTGATTCCAGTAGACACTGCCTCGCCAAATTCGAGTACCACACAAGGCTCCATCACTGGCTGAGCCTTACAGGAGCCAACAGGTGGCAGCAGGCCTTGGGATGTTCTGGGATTTTTGTGAACCTACCCCAGACCCAGTACTAGTGGCAGCCATCCTCGATTTCAAATGTGGCCTCTCCCATGCACCTTCAGGTCCAGGACAGGCAAAGACCAACATGGATAGCTTTGTAGCTCCTACCAGATAGTCCCTGGCTGGTCACAGGCAGTGCCTGATGTGGGCCTGCACTGGAGCCCTTCCAAAGAGGCCCCAAAACCAACATACCTGAAGATTGTCTTCAGACCACAGCAGAGCATCACCCAATTAACCCCCAGAGCAGCATATCCAAAGAGGAATCTCAAGAGGAACCAGAGTCTCCTGGGGCAAATCCTGCTCTTTGGGGTAAGCCCACCACCCCACATCCCAAACCCCACAGCTAATCAGCCTTAAGGTCAATCCCACTGATGAGACAATAGCAACTAAGAATCAATTATAAAAGGAGGACACACACAACCCACACAAGGGACACTCCTGGAGCACCCAGAGCAGGCTATCAGAAAAACTGTGCCACTGGGCCCCACAGGGCACCTATTACATAGTTACCTGGAAAGACTGGAATATGCCTAATACATAGAAACAAACACAGAGAGGTAGCCAAAATGAGAAAACAAAGAAACTTGTTTCAAGTAAGAGAAAAGGAGGAAACTCCAGAAAAACAACTAAACAAAATGGAGGTAAGCAACCTACTAGATACAGAGTTCAAAACAACGGTTATAAAGTTACTCAAGAAACTTAGTAAGAACTTCAACCAAGGGATAGCAAACTCACAAAAAAGGGACATAGAAACTACAAACAAGAACCAGTTGGAATATAATAATTGAAATAAAGAATTCACTAGAAGGAATTACCAGCAGATTAAATGAAACAGAAGATCATATCAGTGATTTGGAAGACAAGGTAGCAGAAAAAACCCAATTGGGACAGCTAAAAGAAAAAAGAATGAGAAAAATGAGGACAGCTTAAGAGAACTCTGGGACAACATTAAGTGTAACAATATTGGCATCATAGGATTACCAGAGGGGAAGAGAGAAAGCAAGGAATTGAAAACCTATTTGAAGAAAATTTTCCTAACCTGATGAAGAAAACAGAAATACAAGCCCAGGAAGCACAAAGCCCTCCAAACACAATGAACCCAAAAAGACCCACACCAAGACACATTATAATTAAAATGGCAAAAGTTGAAGACAAAAAGAGAATCTTAAAAGCAGCAAGAGTAGGGCAACTAGTTATTTACAAGGGAGCTCCCATAAGACTGTCAGCTCATTTCTCAACAGAAACTTTATAGGCTGGAAGAGATTGGCAGAAAAAATTCAAAGTAATAAAAAGCAAAGATCTACAACCAGGATTGCTCTACCCAACAACACTATCATTTAAAATTGGAAGATAAACAAAGAGCTTCCCAGGTAAGAAAAAGCTAAAGGAGTTCATCACCACCAAACCAGTATTACAAGAAATGTTAAAGGGACTTCTTTAAGAAGAAGAAGAAGAAAATGGTAATAACTTTGTATCTACCCAAATCACTTCAAGTATAAATAAATTAAATGTTCCAATCAAAAGACACAGGATAGCTGAATGGATAAGAAAACAAAACCCATGCGTATGCTATGTACAAGACACCCACTTCAAATCAAAAGACACACACAGACTGAAAGTGAAGGGATGGAAAAAGATATTTTGTGCAAATAAAAATGAATGAAAAACTGGGGAGTAACATACACATAGGTCAGACTGAGACAGACAAATGCCATATGATCTCACTTATACGTGGAATCTAAAGAACAGAATAAATGAACAAGGAAAACAGAAACAGACTCATAGACACGGAGAACAAACTGATGGATGCTAGAGGCATTGGGGGTTGGAGAGCTGCATGAAAAAAGGTGAAGGGATTAAGAAATACAAGTCATTACCACAAAATACTCATAAGGATGCAAATTATAGCATAGAGAATGCAGTCAATAATGTTCCAACAAGATGTGTTCTAGGTGGGTATTGGACTAATCCTGAGGATCATTGCATAAATTATCTACATGTCTAACTACTATGTTGTACAACTGAAACTAATATAAAGAAAACAATATTAAGTGTCAACTGTAACTGAAAAAAATAATTGAAAAAATTGAAAAACTCTGGTATTAAAATGTTATGTGGAATAAACCTACAAGGTGACCATGCTGTTTTCAAGTAACATGGAAAGGTTTTATTCAGAGAGTATGAGCAGTATTGGAGACAGAATTTTGTGTTGTTAATACAGAGGCCAGTTTAAACAAGCTGACAGCACAAAATGTGGAGATAACTTAGGAATGATGAAGTAGAGAGGGACAATTTCTTTGGTATTTCTAATGGAGAGCAGAAACACTGGAGAAAGCAGCATTTGACAGAGGGATTTTTGTTAAATTATGAGTTTTATCTGCAGTACTTTCTTTAGAAGGCCTGTATTATTCTTTTTACATCTATCATTTTTGGCCCATGAGAAGGTTGACTTCACTTGCGAGTTTACCCTGGAATACTGGAGCCTCAGAAGGTTTTCCTGCTTAAAGCAATGCAGCCCAGGAAATCGTGGGAAGACTCACTAGCAGGGTTGCAGAGCAGGCTCAAAGAACCACCCTGACCACTGGGTTGAGCAGTCTCCCAGGAACAGGGCCAAAAACATGGCAAAAACAGAGTGTGTTAGGTTGCCTGGCTAGGCAAGCTGCAGGGTGGGCAGAATCAATGCTACAAATAAGAACTGAGAGAACCTTATTATGGAAAGGCTGTACATCGAAATTCTAAAGGTTGCCTTTAATGTTTTCCTCTGGAGAAGTCATGATTCTAACATTTACAGAGGCTGAAATTTTAACCTGGTTAAACACACTTGGCTCTTTCCTTTCTTAGATGTCACTAGGTATTTATAAGTAACATCAAAAAAAAAAAAAAAAAAGGAAATGTTCACCAGAGATTTTCTGAAATATCTCTTATCGTGAATCTTTCTCACAAAGCTGATTACTGTCAACTAGAAATGTACTCAAGTTGATTCTTGATTACATGCACTAACAGAAGAAACAGGCAAACAATCTATGCCACAAAACTGCCTTCTAGGATACTTTTCCAGAAATTTTTGCCTTCAAAATTTTGCATAGTTTTTCCCTCCTTAAAAGTCCTTCAAGTGTTTCCATCACCTATGGGATAAAGTCCAAAATCCCTAGCACGACCTTTGTGATTTGTGGCTACTTATGCTTCCATAGCCTCTGTTCTCCAACCATACTAAATTATTGGCCGTTCTTTCATCTCCATAGCTTTCATACTTACAGACTAAAATGTGACTGAAACACCATACTCCTCTTTTTCCACTTGGCAAATTTTTATTCTTCCTTCTATAATAAACTCAGACTCTCTGTGGATATGTTTCCTTTCTCTGATTCAACTCACTAATAAGTTCTACTCTACATTCTCTCCAAAGTCCTACCTTTCTCTCAGAACCCTCGCCACCACAGAATAACTGTTTACTTATACAGACAAGAGTGTGAGCTCCTTGAGGTCAGGGACCAGTCAGAGTTCCCAGGGATCCCAAATAGCAGCATGATGAAGGGTGAGCGACAGAAGGACTGAGCTATGAAGAGGAAAGGGAGACCAGGAAACTGCACAGGAGGTCCTCTGGGATCCTCCACACAGTACGAAATCTCCCCAGAATTAATTCATTTAGCATGTATATATGCATTTCCAACCCCCATCCCAGACTCACAGAGACCAGAGAAGACATTTATACAGTTGTGATCCCCCAAATAGTCTGTTTTCAACACACTTGACGAGTGACTTCCAGGGAGAAAGAATTCGCTGTCTCACAAGGAAACCCATTCCAATCTTGGATGCTACTAATTGCTAGAAAGTTTTTGTTTCTTTATTCCAAATATGAAATCAAAACCTTCTTCTCCATTAATTATGTCCTTAACTCCCAAAGGGAGTTAGAACTTTCTTTGAAAGAAATAAAAAATAAAGTTAAATAATTTCACATAAAAATGATCACATATTTGACATCTGCAATGTGAAGGGAGTTACCTACGTTCTCTAAGACTCAGCTTTCCTTTTAAAATTTTTCAGTGGAGCCATCATAGCACCAACCTCGCAGGGTTACAGTGAGAATCTTTAGTGCCCAGGAGACGTTTGTGGCAGGGGGAAAGCTAAAACTAGGCTCATATGCAGTTCTCGTCCTAGCTTTTCTTTTCAAGTGCCAAAAGTAGAGAAAATTAAGCTAAGTGTTCGAGAAGGAGAGTGGAAAGTGTATGCCTCTGGAAGAACAGGAAGAAAAGGTTTCCTTGGCAATAAAAGCACTACTGCGGGTTGGGAGGAGACAGGACTACAGGGTCCAGTAGGCGTGGAGACAGGAACCTGCACCCTGAGAAGGAAGCCAGTCCTCAGAGAGAGAGGTCATTCAGTGCTCCTCCACCTGTGGCACGGGAAGCGGAGCCGACTGTCATCGTGATGAGAGGGCCCCTGGGGCACCCTGAATCTTTTCAGTAACCTGAAGGGAAGAGTCCTCAAGATTGAGTTTAAAATCCCCCCTATCTCAGGAGGATGAGATCTTAAAATTAAAATGCGTATTTCTGGCATACTTGAGTTCTTATAACAAAATAGTTCTTTGAATACTCTGCATAAAATAAACAGTATTATGGTGGAAAGTGACTTCTCAGAACAGGCTTCTCTGAGAACATTTTAAACCTCAGATCTGACAGAATCTTTGTAAAGAGCTGGAGGCAGAGAAACACTCAGCTTGGGACCATTAGGTACAAGAGATCTGGGCACATTTAAGCACTGAAAAAAGACCAGCGTGGCTAAAACCTAGTAAGTTAGGGGCAAAGTGGTAAGAGAAGAAGAAGGCTATTCAAGGCTGTCTAGACCCTATCAAGGAGTTTGGCTTTTTCTCTGATGTGATGGAAAGCCATGGCAGGGTATGAAGTGTGAGACTAGTCTTACCCAGTTTATCTTTTAAAACTACTACGCTGACATTTGCACGAGAAGGGATTTCTCCTGGTTTCCAGCCTGTGGATCAGGAGAACATAGGAAAGACAGCAGGAGGAAAAGGAGTAGAGGGGAAAAATTAAAATCTCTACAATGGATATATTCAGTTTAGAAATTCCAAGAGATAGCTCTAAAGTGTTTGTGTATACGGATTGGTTCTACTTTCCTTCTCTGGCCTCTTATCTGTACAAATTGGTAAGAGCTTCCTAAGTTAGTGAAGGACAACATCTTATGGGGTTCAACACATTAGGTTGGTATGAAAACACATACAGCGTAGAGCTAGATGTTTGGTAGTAAAACTTATCCAAAATATCTTATTGTTAGAAGCACGACTCAACATTGTTTTTTCAGGAGTTTATTCTCTTCAACTAGTTAATGATGATTTTAATTATTTCAGGATGCTATAATAAATGACCAGAGACTGGGTGGCTCAAGCAGCAAAAATGTATTTCTGATGGTTCTGAAGGCTGGAAGTCTGAGATCACAGCATCAGTACGTTTGGGTTCTTGATGAGGGCCCTATTCCTGGTTATGCCCTCACATGGTCAATAGAGAGAGCGATCATCTCTCTCCTGTCTCTGCTTATAAGGGCACTGACCCCATTCATGAGGGTCCCACCCTCAAAACCTAATTACTTTCCAAAGGGCTCAGTCCCAGTACCATCACCTTGGGGACTCTAGCTTCAATATACGAACTGGGGGTTGGGGGCGTGGACACAAACATTCAGTTCATGGCCATGATCCAATATCATCATTTTCCAATGAAAGACCCTCTTTGGAGTTTATTTTATTCTTCTTTCATTTATTTGTTTAATTTATTCATCTCCTTTCATTTTCACCAGCACTTTATTTTTCTTTCCTGGTGGTCATTTGATCTAGTGTTTGAAGTATATTCTTGCATCTTAGTTGTCTTCGTCAAACATGTAGTATTGTACATGCATCCATTAACACTAGTATTTTGATTGACTTCTAATTTTTACTGTCAACCCATGCTGATTTTATGGTCTATCATGTCAGTATGCTTCTATCTGTTCCTTTGCCTCCAACTGATGAGTAGAGCTTTATAGTGAGCACACATTTCTAGTAGCCATTACCACAAACCGTCGTGTAGTAGGTACTCTAGTGTGTGTTTTAATGAGCATGTGTGAAAATTTCCCCGGAACATATATACCTAGGAGGCAGACTGCTGGGTCACATTGTATTTATATTTTAAATTTAACTAACTACTGACACAGTGCTCTTTAGCACGTCTGCACCAGTCTACACTCCCACAATGTGTACCTTCGCACTTCCAAAAGATTGGAGGAAAGTGTCTTGTCTAATCCATCTTTCTGTCTGTTGTGATTTGCTCAGCACCTGTCAGATAGTCCTAGCTCAATACACTTATAAACTTCAGCCAGGAAACCTAGTCCATAGAACTATAAAGAGTTGTTTCTAAATATTTGAATGATTTAATACCAAAATAACACTTTTCATAAAATAAGAATACAGTATAAGCATTATTGTAGTTTCCTTTCCTTTGAAACTTAATAATTTTGTTTTAGCTCACATTCTAATATAAGAAAATTACTATCACTATTGCTTTCTTTCCTCTATCAAATTTCTCTGAATGAATTATTGACACAACAAAAATCTATTTCATATTATATCCTGTTTAAAAAAATAGTCTGAAGTCAATAATTCAGCTCATTTTTCAAATTACCCCTGCTTCCTACCTATCTTTATGTTTTATTATGATGACTTGGTCCTTCAAAGAACTTTGTTTTTTTCACTGGAGCCAAGTATATTGAAGATGAAATTATGTTGTTATGTAAGAAGAAATATTTTAAATTCAACCTATTAACAATTTAGTCTCTGGTTTTGACAACATTTTTTGAAATACTGTACTTTGGAAAACATGTAGTTTCTACTGGGAAAACTGATCTAATTCTCTGTATCTACAGATTGGTACATGTCCCAGTATCAAAGCAATAAACATAAACATTCCTTTTTCAAAGATCTTGTTGCTCTTGCCAATAGATGTTTAATAAAGTATTCTGTATTCGAATACCCAATTTTGTAAACTTTGAGACATCATGCTTCCTAAATATCACATGTAAGCTTGAGAGAGGTAGAGGTAATTTGTAGAAACAGCAGTTTACCATTCACTTCTATTTCCTTTAAGATACATGCTTTTTCTTTGTTTCTATACAAATTTCTTTTCTGTAAATTGGTATAGTTCTCTTCAATTTGCAATCTTTGTCACAAAGTAAATGTCTTATGATACTTCATGTTATTCTGTATCTAGACTGTCCAGAGCTTTTCATAAACATGAGCAAATCTATACCCGACATGACACAGTATAATAATGGTTGGTTCTCATTCAAACTACTTGGTTAAGTCTCTGTTGATAAAATAATATTTTTGTTGATCATAGCTTTATCCCCAGCTTCATGATGGTAATCATTTAAATAAAACCAACAGGTCAAAAGTGTTGCTTAAATTTATTTGAATTATTTGCCAATGTAAGACGGGATCCAGTCATACCCTGGTGCCACTGCTTTAAGAATATCAGAGTCCATAACGATATCATTGAAAAGGCTTGATGGGCCAGTTGAGTTAGAGTATAGATTCACCTCCTAGACTAGAAACCCAAAGTAAAAGTATTTTTAAGTATAACAGAACTTGACTTCTCTCTCATGTGACAAACAAGGTTGACATATCCCACAGCTGGTTTTGAAGGCTCCACAGTGTCAGGGACCAGATGTCTGCTGGTGCTACCATCCTTAAGATCCTGCTCCCACCCATGTGACCCAAGAGCGATCAGCACCATGAGCACATTCCAAGTGGAAGGAGGGAGGAAGCAGGAGGAAGGCAGGGACAGGCAAGCTTCATCCTTCCAAGGTCGTGAGTCGGAGGGTGCAAATATCTTCCACAAAGTTCCTGTGACCCACACTGAGTTATGTGTCTGTGACGGAACTCCACCAAAGACCTGAAAACAGTCTTTATTCTGGGTGAGCACCTACCCAGCTATTATAACACTTAAATATGTATGAGAGCAATCCTAACGTTTTAGCAACAGATGAGGGGTGATAAACCTGAACGAATAATGAATAAGCTTCCTGTTTATGTGAGGATTCCATTTTGCCAGTCACAAACCTCCCAGATTCCAAAGTAATAGTAAACAGAGGTATAATTTTCCTCAGCGAAGGAATGATTCAAGTGAACTCAGAACTCTTAATTTATATTTTCCAATGCTATCTTTATATTATCTTAAAAAGAATCTCTACCTCTAAAATATAATTGTGGTGCAATTTCTTATTTGTGGGTGATACAGCTCCTACTTTGCACCTAAGGAGCATGATGCAGAAAAGGAAATCTAGGTGTTTCCAGACAAGTCTTAAGAAGGAACAAAGTTCAGAAATGCAATTGGCAGACGGAAGTGAACTGAGCTGTAAATATATGACATAATATAGTCAAGAGGGGGAGAAGCCTAACAAGGATATGGTTCTGCGATCGGTCTAGTGTGATCCTACTAAAAGCACATCACATTACTAAGTTTGGTCTACCTGGGGGCAAGGGGCTGGATTTTTAAATAACCTGCTAGTCATTGACTGTGAGCCAAGGTAAATGTTAGGCATCTCCAAGCCAGGCAACTGTTATTAACTAAAGGCAATTCTCTGGAGAAGGTGCAGATGTGAGCTTCAGCAGCCAATGTCTACAGCAGCTAGGGTACAGACTTACTAGGCCCCTAATGAGAACCTTGGTGAGCACTAATGGTATGAATTATAGAAAAAAATGGAGACCTTTTTAATCACTTGTTCTCTTGACTACATTATATCACATATTCCCCTACAGAGCTGGATTTAGTTTAGCAGGGTTCTGGTGCCTGTGGAGCCTGCCCTTCGGTTGTGTCATTCGTGGAGGTGGTTGAGTGGTGTTCTGTTGTGGTGCTCTGGTGTAGTCTGAAGCTAGCCACTGGCTGTGTTGGTTTGAGGTCCTCTTGGGAGAAGCTCTGCTGTAGGCCAAGGTTTGCTTCTGTCCGTCCCCTGCACAGGGACACTTGGTAGGTGCTGCAAAGTAATCTGCAGATGGTTGCCGCTTGTGCTGGGCTTGGAGGTGTCTAGGAGAAGCTAAACTGCGAACTGGGGCTGGCTGCCATGAGTGCTAGGCTTCGGGCTGCTTGCAAGAGGTACGGGGCACAGTGAGGACACATCCTGCTTGTTTAAGGTTTGTGACCCTTTAAGACACCTTAGGGAAATTCTGTAGGATGAGCCAAAACAGTCCATTCATATGGAAAAGCCACTGGAAGCAGCTTAGGGGAGCCAGCAAGTTGGGTGGAGTAGGGTCTCAGGGAATCACTAGGGTGTTGGGAGCCCTGCAGGTGGATTCTGACCTGGGGAAAAGAGGCTTCTTCCTTACTGCACCTGGAGGGTGTTCTGTTTATCACTGAGGTATGTGGTGATAACGGCCAGTTCCAGTAACAGTACAGGGAACTAGATGTTTATCAGGGTCTGAGAGATTGATTGGCTTGGGACCCTGACCTTTTAACAATGAGTAGTAGTTAATAAGTTGACTAGCCACTTTAGTCATGCATTCCTTTGTTACCTTACCGCAGGTACCCTTATGATATATAATGGCTGCAGTATTTACTGGAGTCCTCCCAAGACTTTCTCTCTCTTGTCTTTTCTTTAATCCTCACTCCCCCTCTCAGGACTGTTTGACTTTATCTGCAGGCCTCCGATGAGTGGCGCAAGCGACACTAAGGTGAGGCGAATCACCATTAGCCAGGTGGATGGATATTCAAATATGGCACCCACCTATATCTGTGTGCTGGGAAGTGGGGGGCGCTGAACGAAGCAACAATGGCTTCTGCCAGACAATTCACTTCCTCCTACCATATGTGCTGAGCACCTTTGGAGCTGCTGTCCCAGTGTTGGAGGTCAGAGCAAATGAATCTGTCAGCAAGTAGGTCTCTGAACTCCAGTTCAAATCTCTCAACAACTGGGTAACTCTCTGACCCTTTGCACCTATCTACTTTTAGCTTCTACCTTTCCACCCACACTGCATATGCATTAACTAATGACTCCATTGGAAAAGCTGACAAGAATAACTAGTTTTCTTAGTCTTTGGAATCCAGGATCTCCAAGTTTTGGTCGCCTTGATTGCTTTCTAATGTGTTCCAACAGTTTTAAAATTTTATCCAGCTTTTATTTTTGTTCCTAGTGGAAAGGTAGTCTGCTACAAAGTAGTTCTTTTTAGCTGGTGTGTAAAGTTTTAAATAAGTGTATCTTAATGATAACTTTTTCATGAAACGTTCTTTTTCTTATCATCTCATCAGAAAAAATTCCCCCTATCCACCAAATTTTTATGAATGTCAATTGGACTGAATCTGGAGCCATTCAAATCCACTTCCACCAACAGTTTGGATAAGTTATATAATTTCTTTTTGCCTCAGTTTTCTCATTTATAAGATGGAGATAAAATTTGTGATTGGATCACAATGTTTTTATAAAGATTAAATGAGATAATATATGTCAATATATAGATAGTATGCACTACACCAGTAATAGATATTGTGAGTAATACTATGAAGGCAGGATGATAAACTTTGCCTTCACTGTAATATTTTTTGTTACCTTAGACACATATGAATGTAAGTGGCTCTGTGTAGTCACATGGTAGCTCCCCTCCATCACTTCTGACCTTGCACACACAGATGCTTATATTTTTCACCCAGTGCACATCGAAATGGAAAAGTATTCAGATGTTCAGTTCAAACAGCGTGCTGTTATTGAATTCTTAACAGTGGAAAAAGTTCGTCCAATTGAAATTCACAAATAAATGCAAGTCATGTATGGTGATCAGTGTATTGATGTGAGCACGGTAAGATGCTGGGTAAGTCATCAAAGATGGAAAAGTGGGACAAGCAGATTTGAGTGACAAAATATGAAGTGGAAGGACTATCACTGCCAGTGATCAGCTTCATCAAGATCATGGAAGTGTACTAAAGTGTGTGGTGATTTTGTAGAAAAATTATGCAGATTTGAAAATAAATAATGTGGGTATATATTTTTTATTCCATTAAAATATCTTTTCTGCTTCATTTTCTATTTAGTGGAGGCTAGCTTTTTCAGCCTGCCTTCATATTCATAATATGATGGCACTTTTCATTAAATACTTTGTTATTTGAGCACATATGTACCTGACTAGATTGGACATTGTCTCATAGAGGGCAGTGTCTTCCTCATCTCTGTTTATTTCCCAGCTTTGAGATATTCCCACACTGAATGTCTATTCATTGCATTAATGAATGAATGTAAAATTAATTGTATACACAAGATTGGTTAATTAAATAAAATGGCAATTTGTATTGAAAGACCCATGGCAGGCAGAAGATTAACTACTGCAAATGGGAACTGGATCTGTAGTATTCCTTATCCATTTTAATAGTTTTTAGCTCCTTGAAAGCAGAAATTGGGTTTTGATTTAATGTCTTCATCCTTACACTTAGCTCAGTTCTTGGTTAATGAGAGACACTCGATTAGTGTTTGCTGAATGACTAAAAAAATAATCATTATGGAGAGGAGGAGCAACCAAAAGGCGGCATGAGATGGACCTTTAAAAAATTCTTCTGGAGATTACAACTAAGGAACATCTATAACTCAGCTAAAGACTCTCTACACAATGCACAATCATAGCTAAGACTCACCACATTAAGGTACTTGCAGGTGGGCAGAGAGTTCAACAAAGAAAAAAATAAAAAATATAAGTATGGAGATGTGCCACACATGGGTCCTCACCTGGAACTCTACCACTGGGGGAGAGAGGAGGAAGAAAATGGCGGAAGGGCACTCCAGAACTGACTGTCTGCAGGGCAGAGGAAAGGAGGCCCAGAGGCAGGGGTGTGAGATACTGCAACCAGACCTCACTTTGGCCCCCAGGAAGTAGAGTCCAGGCCACAAGATGCTGCTGCTGGACTTCATTCCAATTCCAAGAAGGGGGGACAATGGGACAGTGAGGAGCACAGTGTCACCTCGCTCTAGCTGGGAAAGAGAGAGAGGAAGCTGCACATGTGTTTATCAGCCAGCATGATCTGAAAGACCAGAATACAGGACAGCTGACCCTGAGGCTCAGGGCAGAATTGGCAGGGCAAATCAAGAGCAGAAAGTCATAATTAATGCCCAACCTACCTGCATGAAAGAAAATACCCCCAGGAAGAAAATAAAGCCACGAACACCCCTCCCCCACTGACCTCTGCCTGCCCATTATCAGCAGTGAACTCAAAGAAACTGCAGCAGCAAGGGTCCAGAGAGGCTGACAAAATGAGGAACCAGACAAAGGGAGCTCAAAATAAATATGAACAGGAGACAAAAATAGTAAGAGAGATGGGGACAGGTGACCCATCAGAAACAGCTCAAAGCAATGATTATAAAATGCTTAGGGAACTGAATGATAATTTCAACAGAGAGATAGCAAGCATAAAGGAAGACATACAAACCATTATAAAGGACAAGACAGGGACAATGATTACATTAACTGAAATAAAAAATAGAAGTCATCAAACTAGAAAAAGTAGAAGCACAAAGCAGTGATTTGCAAGAAAAACCAGCAGAAACCACCCAATCAGAAAAACAAACAGAAACAAGAATCCAAAAAAATGAGAAATGTTTCAAATTCCTCTGGGACAATATAAAGCATAAAATCATTTCATCATAGGCCTACCAAAAGGTGCAGAGGAAAAGCAAAGGATCAATAAATTATTTGAAGAAACAATGACTAAAATTTTTTCTAACCTGGTGATGGAAATAGACATACAAACCCAGGAAGCACAAAGAATCCCAAACAAGATAATCTCAAACAGGACCACACTAAGACACATCATAATTAAAATGGGAAAAGTTAAAGAAAAAGAGAAAATTCTAAAAACAGCAAAAGAAATCCAAGTAGTAACTTATAAGGAAACTCTCAGCTGATTTCTCACCAGAAACTTTACAGGCCAGAAGAGATTGGCAGAATATATTCAACATGGTGAAAACCAAGGCTCTACAATCAAGAATAATGTATCCACCCAGGCTAGCATTCAAAATTGAAGGACGGATAAACAGCTTCACAGATAAGAAAAAGCTAAAGGAATTCATCACCACCAAACCAGTACTACAAGGAAGGTTAGAGGGACTTCTTTAAGATGGGAGGAGGAATGAGATTGTGGGTAAAATAAAGGAAAGGGATGGAGAGTTTTGGTTTGATTGTTACAAGGCAATAATCAAGGAGATATAGAGTATAGCATGGGAATATAGTGAATAAGATTGCAGTAACTGTGTGTGGTAGCAGATAGGTACTAGATTTGTTGGAGTGATTGGAGGAGAGTTGGAGGGGTAGGAAAAAAGGGGAAGAAATGAAGAAGTACAAATTCATAGTCACGGGGACATAAAATACAGCACAGGGCATGTAATCAATAACACTGTAATAACTATGTAAGGTGTTAGAGGGGAACCAGATGTATCAGAATGAGGATTTAGTAAGTTATAGAAATGATGCATCACTCTGCTATACACCTGAAACTGTTATAATATTGTAAGTAAAATGTAATTTTAAAAAAGAAAAAAAAAGAAGTCTGAGAAATTGTTACAGCCAAGCGGACCCTAATGAGACATGACCACGGAAGGTGGTATCCTAAATGGGATTATGGAATAGAAAAAGGACATAAGTAAAAACTAAGAAAATGTGAATGAAATAAGTTAAAAATAATGTATTATTTTTTATGTATTAATGTATTATTAATTATTCATTAATTGTAATGAATGTACTACACTCATGTAAGATGTCAATAATAAGTAACTGAATTTGGGAGTACATGAAAATTCTCTATACTATCATCTCCAGTTTTCCATAAATTTAAAACTGTTTTTTTTAAAAAAAAAGAACATTATGTCTTATTTGTTACTACTGATTATTACTATTTAATTTGTTTGTTTGTTTGTTTGTTTGTTTTGTTGTTGTTGGTTGGTTGGTTCCCTGAGCGGAGATTGAACCCAGGCAGCGGCAGTGAGACCGCCGAAGCCTAGACACTACACCACCAGGGAATTCCCTCACTACTGATCATTGAAAGTTGTCTACTTACTAACACTTATTTATTTAGGTTTCAACCCATCAGATCTTCTCCAGTATTAAAAAAGAAAATTCTAACTTTTCTTTGAAGAGTCAGTTTTATAGGTCTTTTTCAGTGATCTTCATTTTCCAATGACTTTATTTCAAAAGCTGCTCATAAATGACCCACATCAGGCAGCTGTGCTTCTGTTATGCTGAACTCTAATAATGCAACAGTGTCCCAGATGTCCATAGCCCAACACAACAAATAGTTTAAACACCTCTGCACATTTTGCAGCAGGCAATAAAAGATTTCCTATATTTTTCTTTAAGCCAAGGTTGTCCTTTTAAACTTTTGATCCTATCCGTATTTTTCATAACATTAGCCAAAGTCTTGTGGGTTTTATTTCCTGTATGTTGCCTTCCCAGATGTCCTTCCGTAAAGAGAAAATGACGTTCAAAGGCACAATATGGACAACAGAGTACCACACAGCTGTCTGCTCTCCTTTCCCTCTGCCTCGGCAGTTCCCTGAACAAAGAACTCTGTTGGGCTCAAAGTCTGAAATTGACTGGAGTGTCTCTTAGGATATGCTTTGGTCATAGAAAAAAAAAAACTTATTTAAATTGCATTCCAGGCACCACCTCCTTTAACTTTATAGATTAAAATGGGATGTACCATCAGGAAGGGAAAGAGGGTTATGAGTATTTAAAGTTTATCACAAACGAAAAGTTTGTGAACAAAGCCTGCCCATGAGACTGGAGCTTGTGTTACATCACCTTTTGAAATCAATCTGCAAAAAGGAGTGTGCACCAGACAGCTGCACCAGAGAAGAAAAACCCAGCGCATGCCTCGTTATGACCCTGAGAAACGCAACACCAAGGGTCTTTTTAAACCTCTTGATCACCTTTTGACATTTTTCCTTTAAGTCACATAGGCTTTGTGGCTCACATAACAGAAAAATTATATCTTTAGTCAATTATAATTGATTTTCTCTTCTTTTTCACAGTGTTTTGAAATGAAAATACATGAGAAAGATATTTCTTAGATGAAGACAAGAGAAAGAAAATACCTGGCCTAAAATGACTCACTGCCACGGTTACTATTTTACTAGAAAGCATAACTCTTAGTCTTCAAATATATGTTTATAATTACAGCACTGCATGTTTGTTTATGTATTCAACAGACATTAATCAAAATAAGCCATGTGTCAGACACTGCAAAATGGCAAGTGAATTTATATCCGATGGCAATCGGATCCATATTTGCTATAGTCCCAGCACCAGGTTCTAATCAGCATACAAATCACGAAACAAGGCTATGCGGTGAGTGAGGTTTTTAAGGAAAACAAAACAATTCCACCCCCAAGTATGTTTTACTGCCATTGCTTTCATGGCACTGCACACCAAATCTTGGTGTTCACTGGTGAATAAATGATGTGCAGTCCATTGTCCTCATTGCCATGGGAAACAGTGTCCATTCAGGGTGCCCCAGACAATTGCACCAAAGAAGAAAAAGTCAAGCTAGCGCATGCCTCATTATCACCCTGGTCTTTTTTAAATCTCTTAATCACCTTTTGACATTTTTCCTTTAAGTCATACAGGCTTCGTGGCTCGCACAACAGAAAAACTATTTTTTCAGTGAGTTATAATTGATTTTGCCTTCAGTCAATTATAATTGATTTATTCAACAAACATTAGGATTCTATTATATGCAAAACCAACCCATTTCAGCACATTCCATTGTTGGGGTTATTGTAGGGATCAGGACGTGTATCTGTACAAGAACAGACAGTACATACCTTAGGCACTGCAGGTCACGTACGCCTCTCCTGCTGGGGCTGCTGCTGCTGTTTGTTCTTCTCCCTTCCCCACCGCTGACTCTTCCACCACCTTCTCAACCCTTTAAAAACATAAAAATCACGTTAGCTCATGCGCTCTATAAAAACAGGCCTGGGACTGGATTTGGCCAGCAGACCATTGTTTAACAGCTCCTGGTCTAGGGGAATGTTTCTATCAGAGTATCCAGGTTGAGTTTAGCACTCTCACTCGTGTCCTCTTGGTGATCCCACGGTCACCAGGAGGGGAATATGGGCCTTCATGTTTCTCTTCCCATCATTAGTTTTCTGCCTCAATTTCCAGAGAGTAAGTGATGAAGCAAGGGAGCACGCACCCGTATTTATATTCAGGGATCTTTTTTTCTAGTGAAACATAACCATCATGGTTGCAATTCCACCCAAACTGAAGACCCTTTCAATATTATTATGCCAAACAGTTTTTCTCGCATTGATTCAAATCTCTGCAACAAAATCTATGATTTTGACTTTGTTTTCAGAAATAGAAAATCTATTAAGGTGATCTTTCATATTAAGGAGCAGTGTGCCTTAAAATATAATTCCTAAAGAACAAAAGCACTGCAGTTTTAAAATGTTAGTGCCTAACTTCTCGAGTCTGTCCTTCAAGACTGCAAAATAGTTTTGGATCCAGTTGTAGAAAATCTAGTCGTACAGATTGTGACAATAAAAAAATTAGATTCAACATGCTATTATAGCTCTCGGAATCAATATCTCTTGTTTAGTGTTCTATCTAATATGTGTATATAGAGGAAAGCTGTATTATATCAAATTAGGCATGTTAAGTGATTGTTTTAGTGAGGATAGTTACGTGTAATAGATACTCAGAGTAGCAATGGTTTAAACAAGATAGGTATTTATTTTGTTCTCACTTAAAAATCCTGATGTAATTAGTTCCTGGTTTATTAGCAGCTTCGTAGTCATCTAGGACCCAGACAATATCTGTCCTTCTGTTCTTTTATGCCCAGGTTGGGTCCCTCATCCAACTGATCTTAGATGTGGCTTCAGCTCACCAAAGGCAGAGGAAAGGCCATATCTCTTTCATTAAGCAGAAATTCCAGATGCAACACATTTCATTGTCTCTCATATCCCTTTGGCCAAAACTTAGTCATAGGCTAAAACTAGCAATCAAGTGGGCTAAGAAATACAGTCTTCTGATAGGCATGAAAATCATGTGCTGCAGAGAGCAGATATCAAGAAGCAAACTGTCATTTCCCATAGTAATCCAAGAGTTTAAGCCTATTGGGGGATATGTAAAAATAAGGGAACTATCTATAAAGGAGAAAACCATAGAGGTACTTGTGACACAATAAATAGAATAAATAAACATCCCATTAAAACTACTTGGAGATATTCAGCAAAGGTTTAAGACTGAAAGAGTATATTTGTATTAACAGCTTTGGGGTGTTTCTCATCCATCCTCTTTTTATCTGGTGAGCAGAACCCCAATTTCTTTTAAGAGACTCACCTGTACTCTCCTGTGTGCGGTCTTGGTGGAACTACCAACAGGTCCTCTGCCCAACTGATGAGCACGGCAAGTAGTTAAGCCAAGGAGGTTTTCTTTTGGGACACTGAGACCCAATCAAAATGGTACCAAGTTGGGAGGAAAGGTTGGTGGCCTTCCAATGAGCTTTTAACTCCACAGCTTTCTCAGTTCTTGTTCTACTTGGATCTCACATCTATACAATAATTCCTCACTTAATGTCATCGATAGGTTCTTAGAAATTGTGACGTTGAACGAAAGGACATTCAACGAAACCACTGATTGATATAAATAAGAATTAAGTTCCTTTGGCACATTTCTGGTCCCAAAACATCACCAAACTTCTAACTAAAGACCCCAAGTATTTCTAATATTAGACATTGAAATAAATGTGAATTATACATACACTTAGAAAAGATTAATAAAAACAAATAAAATAATTATTTTCTAACCTGCCAATTCCAGTTGAGGGTCTTCAGTGGCTGTAGCCTGTCCCAGAAGCTCAGAGTGCATGTCAGGACCCCACTCTGCATAAGCCACCCTCCATTGCAGGGTACACTCACACCCACACTCACTCGGCCAAGCACAATTCAGACACGCTAGTTCCCCTTACACTAACATCTACGGGATATGGGAGGAAACTGGAGAAAACCCAGGCGGACGTAAGGAGAACTTGCCAACTCCACAAAGACAGTGGTCTGAACGAAATGACATTATTCGAGGACATGCAATATACCTGTTTTTTAAATTTCCGTGAACCACCCTAAATCATTCCAAGCAATTATTTTTCTGCTTGTGTTAGGAAGCATTACATGCTGCTGGTTACAAAAAAGAACAAAGATCTGGCCACGTCTGATTAATAAGTTCTGTCCTGGAGGTGCGAATGGCACACACACACACACACACACACACACACACACACACACTGATAGGATTTATGAAAAAATGAACAGAATTTACTCTATCACTTTCTGTTTTGTGTGTCCTATAAAGGAGAAAACCATGCTGTTTTGTTTTTCTGAATGTATATGCTGAAGGATGAGATATCCTACGCTAATCATATGAGAAACAATTGGAGGAAGCGTTGATAGCTAGGAGATGGGCAAAGGAAAATGCATATTTTTTAAACTAGATGGAATATCTACCCAGCAGCCTAACGATCTTAAGTAAGTTATTTTTCTGGTTTATATACAAGGTTAATATATTTAAAGCTCTTGTTCTTAAGAACAAAATCATGCAATACAAATGAAAATACAATGTATGCATTAAATGTCTCTGGTTAGATGAATATGAGGGCTTTTTTATACTTCTGTATGCCTTTATTACTGTTCTATTGTCATTTCAAAAAAATGAATTTCTAATAGAGCCCTCCTAAAAGGTACTTTAGACTTAATGGCTATAGCATTTGTGAAAGTGTTCACAGGGTCAAATTGATTCAATTATTTTCATTTGGATGAAAGGAACAAACATTTTTGAGAGTCTATGTTGATTCTTAACCTGCACTGAGTATTAGATTCACCAGGGAACTTTTTAAAATACAGATTTCTAGAACATTTAAAGTCTTCCAACCCACCCCTGTGATTCTGATACATCTAGTAAGTCAGCGGTTCTCAATCTGTGGGTTGCGACCCCTTTGGGTTGCACAGGGGTGGCCCAAGACCACCGGAAAACACATATCAGATATTTGCATGATGATTCATAACAGCAGCAAAATTATAGTTATGAAGTAGCAACGAAAATAATTTTATGGGGGTCACCACAATATGAGGAATTGTATTAAAGGGTCATGGCATTAGGAAGGTTGAGAACCACTGTTAGCGCCAAGAATTGTGCCATATACTTTATAGATATCACACTACCCTAACAGACAAGGTAGAGCAGCAATTAGGAGGCCAGGTCCTAGACCCAGGTTTCAATCAAATCCTGCTCAATCACAAATTTGCTAGATAACTTTGGGCAATTTACTTAGTCTCATTGTATTTCCAGTTCCTGTGCTATAAAATAAGGACAGTATTAGTACTTGCTTCATTTGGTTGTATCTTCTATATATTAATAGTTATAATTCATTATTATGAATTACATAATAACTGATTTAAAAATCATTATAAAATCTAAAATTACTATGGGGAAACTGAGGCGTAGACATGAAAAAAATAACTTTCCAAAAAGTCATCTAGTTGCTACCAAGCTAAGATACGGTACATTAGCAATGATGGAGAACATATCATAAAAATTACTAGTCATAGTGACTTTGAAATGGTTATGAGCAGCTATTATAGATAGAGAAGCATAGTGGTCAATCACTTGTGTGGCTCTGGATCTCAGCAGAGTAGTCATAGCACAGAAATATTCATTCAGGGGTCTTCGACATATAAATTTTGATTGACTCCATGAGTAGGAGAGTGCTCATGAAGGAATCATACACAGAAAACAGGAAGACTGAGAGCACAGCCCTTGAGAACTCCATTTTATAGGACTGGTTGAAATCAAAAGAAGACTAAGATGCCAGAGGCAATAGCAAACTCTGAGAAAGTATTATAGAAATCTAGAGAGAAAGGAGTTTCAAAAGGGAAATGCTGGTTTAAAATGTCAAATCAACTCAAGGGTTCAAGGAAAAAGATGTCACGTGGTTTGAAAAAAGTAGTTATCAGGGATCTTAAGCACAACAGTTTCATTAGATTAAATAAGTGGGAATAGCAAAACATCCTCCCCTTGAAGAAGTTTGGTGATAAAGGATAAGAAAGAGGATTATAGACAGGGAAGATAGAATTCTTTTTTTTAACAGAAAAGGAAAAGTAATGAATTTGTGGTTAAATGATCTTAATTTTCTCTGGCCACTTATTTTGAATTGAACTACTTCTGGATGAGTATTCTGTATGTATACTGTATAATGAGTATAGTGTGTGCGTGTATAGAGCCATAAGTCAGAGGTATAAATATTTTGAGGGCTTTGCTCAATGGGCTGATAAAACTTAACCTCCTTGAGTCATAAAATGAATTCGCAAGTCAATATTGAGTTAGAAGACAGTTAAGATGTGATGAAAATTACCAAGTGAGAAGAAGGAAGCTGACATTATCATTTTAAGAAAACTAAAGTTTTTCTTTTCATTTAATTTCCAATAGACTAAGGATCCAAGAAATTTGGGTAAGAAATTAGTATCATCTCACAACATCTTCAAGTACATTTTCTGCATTATAGTGTTATTAGAAATAATTTTAAATTCTAAACCTTTATATTAATATGTCAAACATTCAAATTTCTGAAGAAATGATCAATGATTCTTTTTGTAAATGAAAGTATGGAAGTAAAAGCAAAAGAATTTATGTTTGAAGATTTGTACAGTTTTACAAATCATGTATTATACCTCGAAGACACATGAGTGAATATTCAAGCTTCCTCTTAAAGTTAGCATTAAAGTATACATGCAAACACTTTTTTCCTACGTATGTACTTTTTTTTCATTTTAAAAGTATATCTCTATGAGACATACCTCCATGGAAACAGACCTCAATGTAGAATCAGCTGCAACCTATTTTATGACATATGAGAATCATTCTACTTCCTTTCAATTCTATGAATAATTTTATTGCATTTGAACCATTTCTTTTAAAAAAGTTTTAAATGTGAGCCAATCATATTGCTTCACTCATTGTGTCACAAAATTTTATTATCACAACCTTGAGAGAATCCAGTTACTTAAGTGTTTCTTGAACAAATTTAAAAAGAAGTCCAAGTCTTGTTGTAGATGAATATGAATAACCTCCAGTGAAAAGCATCACCCAAAGGTGGAGTAATAAAAATTATATGGGTGTCAATGTTATTACAATATACCAAGAGACAGTGAGTGGGTGGAAGGCCTCTGGAACAACTTGACAGAGCAAACACCGATTGCTTCCCAAAATGAGATTACACTGAAGAAATTGCAAATAAGAAAAGGAAGCCATCTACCAAAATGGATGTAGCAACGCTTCATAGAACATGTATGTAAAGAAAATGTTATATCAGAATATTTAAATAATTGGATCAAACAAATATTTGTCAATAGCCTCCTACTCAAGAACAAGGGTTGTGACTAATGACTTGGTAAGAAAAATACAAAACTGAAGTTTTGGCTTCTTCCTGTTGACTTGTGTGATTGGTTTCCATATCATCTGAGTGCAGAAACTGACTCAGTCTTCTTTTCCCTGAAGCGCTCAGAGAGATCCTTGCTGATATTCCATGCTGAACACAATTTTGTTATTGGGAAAATGTGGGCATTGAAAGCATACAGACTTGTGTATCTTGACCTCACTAAACCTTAGGCATGAGTATTTGCAAGTTCCTTAAGCATCCTGAGGTTGAATTCCTTCATTTCCAAATAACAAAAAAACAGGTTGAAGGTTTGTTGTAAAGAGTAAATAATATAGTAATTGTGATATAATGCCTTTGTATCTCCTAGCACAAAGATCTATGGTGCTGAATGAACATTAGTTCTACCCGTTTTTTTCCCCTCCCCTTTCTGAATTTTTAATACTCAATTCTTGATTTTGCTTGCATTAATGGCTCTCTTTTGTGATTATGGCCCAGAACAATCCTCCATTACTAATTCCTAATTTCTGACTACTGACTTTGAACTTGGGCTCATTGCCTCACACATGTAAACATGATCTATCTCCCCATCTCTCACCTCCAAGTCCCTCATTTCCAGGACTGTTCACTACAGGAGTTCTTCCACCACTCTACCATTATTTGTCACATGATCCTCTTCAATCTTTACCTAACCCATTGGGTACTGCCATCAGGTCCAGGACCTGGCTTTAATTTCCTACTCCTTGAACTACTTAGGACTTTATTTCACATCATGGCTTGCTTCAGGAATGTTTTCTTCACCACCAACTCCATTGCACAACCATAACTTTCCTCAAAGTGCAATTCAAATGTCCCCTCTTCCAGAAAGGTTACTCTGATCTTAGAAACAGAAACAACTTAATTATAAATCGTCATCGGAAGGGTGTTCTGCTGCACTGGAGAAGCTGCATAACTTACTGAGGACCGATGGCTTTGAAGTCTGAAGGATTTGGGATTGAATCCAGGATCAGCAAACCCGTGTAACATTGAGCTAGTTTCTTCACCTCTCTGTGTCTTAGTTTCCTTATAACTAAAATAGAGATAACACTTACCTCACAGGGTTTCTCTAACAATTAGATGAGACCATGCAGGTAAAGCATTTAGTAAAATTCCTGGGATATAGTAAGTCCTTATTCAATGGCTATTGTTAATGGGTTTGTACGTGTATGTGTGTGTGTGTGTGTGTGTGTGTGTGTGTGTGTTTTATTACTTATCACATTACCATGCATTTATCTGTGATGTTTAATCAGTGTTAAACTTATTATAATTTCCCAAACAATAAGACTTTATACATATTATTTTTGTAAATCCAACTCTTGTCTTTCCTGATGAAATATCTTACATGTTGTGATGCATGTATTAGGGTGGTAGAATTCTATCATGGATAAATGTATTAACCAATTCATATCTATGAACAAAATTATTATTTTATTGTCATCTCTAAGTACTACCATTAGAGTTCATAAAATGTATAACTACAAAAACTGAGCAGCTACATTCCGAGACAATATGAAGGTAGTTTTTAGAATTAAGATTTATTCACATCTGAATTTTGCTTCATTTTTATATTGTCTATACATATTTCATTAATATTTATTTTGTTGACACTTCACAACACTGTATGAAAATTTTTAACAAAATTTTTTAAAAACTTATGAATTAGGTAAGGTAGATACAGGGTCTAGCAAAAGTAAGGCCATTTTTAAAGTGGTTATGTTAATGTAGTTATGATGTTATGTTATAGAATTACATGCTTATGATTTTAGAATAGATTACCACTCATAAAAAAGGAGCATCATTTGTGCCAGACTTTGTATATATTTTACATATTATTTATATACATTATATGTATATATGTATGTATGTATGTATATATGTATATATACATACACACACAAATACATATCTTATATGTTTATTTTTAATTTGCCAACACCTTTTTTGGTGGGGGTGGGGATGTGGTTCCTTAGCTGGGAGTCAAACCCAGGCCATGGCATTGAGAGCACTGAAGTCTAGTCACTACATCACCAGGGAACCCCCCTCTCTTTTAAATTTATGGGGGTGACACTGATTAGTAAAAATTACATAGGTTCCAGGTGTACAAATGTACATTACATCTCTATGTGTTGTATTATGTGTTCATCACCCAGAGTCAGTTCTCTTTCCATCATTATATATTTGTGTCCCTGTCCCTCCTCCCCCACACCTTTTCCTCCTTACCCTTAGGTAACTACTAAATTATTGACTGTGTCCATAAGTTTTGTTTCCTTGTTGCTTTTGATTTTATGTTAACAATCAAACTAAATTTCTCCATCTCTTTCTCTTATTTTACAAACTCTCCCATCCCTCCTCCCATCTTAAAAAAGTCCCTCTAACATTCTTTGTAGTACTGGTTTGGTGGTGAATTTCTTTACCTTTTCCTTATCTAAGAAGCTCCTTATCTGTCCTTCAATTTTGAATGCTAGCCTTGCTGGATACATTAGTCTTGGTTGTGTAGATCCTTGGTTTTCATCATGTTGAATATTTTCTGCCAATCCCTTCTAGTTTGTGAAGTTTCTAGTGAGAAATCAGCTGAGAGTTGAATGGGTGTCCCTTTATAAGTTATAACTTGCATTTCTCTTGCTGCTTTTAGAGTTTTCTCTTTTTCTTTAACTTTTGCCATTTTAATTATGGTGTGTCTTGGTGTGTTCCTGTTTGGGATCATCTTGTTTGGGATTCTCTGTGCTTCCTGGGCTTGTTGGACTATTTCCTTCACCAGGTTAGGAAAATTTTCTATCATTATTGCTTCAAGTAATTTCTTGATCCCTTCCAGAACACCTATTATTTTAATATTTTTATGTATAATATAGTCACAGAAGAATCTCAATCACTCTTCATTATTTTGAAATTATTATTTAACTGTTCTGGGTAGGTGTTTTCTGCTGGCTTTTACTTTAAATCACTTCTTAGCCCTTCTATTTTATCTAGTTTGGTGACTTTCATACCATTTTTTACTTGATTTAATGTAGTCATTATCTCGCTCTAGTCCTTCATAATGGTTTGTAAGTCTTCTTTAATGCTTGCTATTTCCCTGTTGAAATTATCGTTCAGTTCCTGAAGCATTTTTATAATCATTTCTTTGAGCTCTGTTTCTGATGGGTCACTTGTCCCCATCTTTTTATTTTGAGCTCCCTTTCTTTAGTTTCTCATTTTGGCAGCCTCTCTGGACCCTTCAGTGTTGCAGTTTCTTTGGCATTTGCTGCTGATACTGGGCAGGCACAGGTCTATGGGGGAGGGACGTTTGCAGCTTTCTTTTCTTCCTGAGGCTCCCAGGGTCATGCAGGGAATTTGGGCATGATCGTGTCTTTCTGTTCTTGGTTTGCCCCATGTACAGATTCTTCCCTGAGCCTTGGGGTCAGTCCTGTTCGCTGGTCTTTCAGATCATCCAGGTTGTGAGCCAAGAAACATGCATGAAGCCCCCTCTTTCCTTCAGCTTCTTGACTGGAGCATTTGTGCTGTGGCTCCTCACTGCCCAGTCACTCCCCATACTCTGGGAATTGGAGTGAAGTCTGGCCACCGCGGTTTGCAGACCAGTCTGCACCTCCTGGGGCCAAAGTGAGGTGAGTGTGGTATCCTACCTGTGGGCCCTTTTTCCTCTGTCCTGCCAATGGGACAAGGTCCTGAGCACTCTCCCACCACCATCTCCCTCCTCCCTCCCCCAACAGTAGAGTTTCAAGTGGGGACTTGAGCAGCCCATGCCTCTGGACTTTCCCTTTTATTTCTCTTTGTTTAAACCTCTGCCCACTTGCAGGTACCTTAATGCATGAGTGGGTTTCTCAGCTATGACTATGCAATGAGTAGAGCGAGTCTTTAGTTGAGTTATAAATGTTTCATTAGTTGTAATCTCCAGAGGTTTTTTTCAGAGGTCCCTCTCACACAACCATTTTGTTGTACTTTCCTCATATGTTTATAATAATGGTATTAAAAATATAACTTATTTCAATGTGTTCATTTGTTCATTTGAATGCAGCTTCACCAAAATATAAGCTAGAAATACAAAACGATATTGCCACCTACACACAGTATCATTGGGAGGTAAGTAAAAATAAATAAATAAATAAATAAATAAATAAATAAATAAATAAATAAATAAATAAATAAATAGGAGAGGGCAAGATGGCGACAGGGGAGGAGGTCCCTAAAGGCTTTCCCAAAAACACAATTGAACGGCCATCCAGGAGCCAAGAAAGAGGACTCTGAGTGACACAATGACGGCTGAGAAATCCACACATCACAAGAAAAAGTCTGAAGGTTGGACAGAAGGGGATGAGGGGGAGAGAGGGGAGAGAGCAAAGATGAATTGTGACAGGACCCCATTGCTGCTGACTATCTGGGAGCAGTGAAAGCCAACCAAAGTGGAGACTGAGGGGAAATGGGCCTTAGAGCAGCATGTTGGAGACAGAGCTTGGGGGCCAGCTTCTGAAGCTCTTGAGTAGCAAGAGGGCTGAGCAAGGACTCTGAATAGTTGCAGGTGAAGGTGGGGCCCCACAAACAGCACCTTGGCTCCCAGCGCCCTTGCAGCCCACAACACACACACACACACACACACACACACACACACACACACAGCTCTTCTTCAGGGCTGCGGATCCCAGCACATGGCGGAGGCGAGCCGGCTGCCTTCACCTCTAGCTTTAGACTTGTGGTTCTTTCACGTCCAGTGCCCACACACAGTGAGAGCCTGCAGACTCTACCCCAAATGGCTGGTCATTGGAGCAGGCCCAGGAAGAAAGGTAGATTTGATAGCATTCACCCCAGTCAGCAAGAGCAGCCTTGGCTCGCATTGCCCAGCTTCCCCAGCATAGTACAGGAGGTGGAGCTGTCCCAGCACGCTTTCTGTTGGCCTCTCCCCTCTCCTATAGCCTCCCCAAGAAACTGTAGGGAGTGGAGGGACCCTGGATAGATGCGTACCACCTCCAAATGTGGCTGAAGACCAGAGATAAGGCCTAAACATCTCCTCTCTGTCCCAAAACTTGGCGCCCAGTACCACCTAGTATCTGCCCTACAGCAAGACACCACAAAAATACTAATCAGGGCTCCTGGGCTAGGCTGAACATAATGCCCTCATGCCAAAGAGGAAGAACCCAGCAGACAGTATGAATTCCTTAGGATCTAAAGTTGCTCAGAAAGAACATGAAAAATATCCAGAAAAGAATCTCATAGACCTAGAATTTTCTGAACCAAGTGACAGAGAATTCAAAGTAGCCATTCTAAAGGCTCTGAGAGAAATGAAAACATACTGGCAGAACACCATAGCTGAGGTGAATAATCTCAGAAAGGAAATCCGTGAACAACAACAACAACAACAACAAAAAACAATTTAACAAAGAAATTCTAAACACAAAGGAAGATCAAAATGGAAATTTGAGAGATAAATAATACAATAAAAGAAGTGAGAAATGAAATAACTGCCATGGGAAACAGGACCAACCAGCTGGAGGAAAGAACTCTGCAAGAACTGATTCCATGAGACAAAGCAAAATCAGGATAATAGAATTAGAATAAGGAGCAGACCACTCTGCAGAGGACATACTCAAATAGTAGATGAGAACTTTCCAAACTTGTGGAAATATCTGAAACCCCAAATTCAAGAAGAAAACAGTTCCCCTAGATACCTGCACCCTGGCAGATCTTCTCCAAGACACATGGTACTAAAGATATCAAAAACTAAAGAAAAACACAATTCTCCAGGCAGCTAGGGAAAATGGAATTATAAACTTTAGAGGAAAACCCGTCAGGCTGGTACCAGACTTCTCAGCAGAAACCCTACAAACCAGGAGGGAAGGAAACCAAATATTCAAAACTTTAAAAAAGAGAAACATCCAGCCAAGAAAAAATTATCCAGCAAAATTATCTTTCAAATATGTAGGTGTAATTAAGACCTTCTCAGACACAAAGAAGCTGAGGGAGTTTGCCAGCACAATGCCAGCACTTCAAGTCATACTGAAGGAGACCCTTCGACCTGAAACAAAACATCAGAACAAATGAAATTGAGTTGGGGCAACAAGAAAGAAACAAAAATAAAACAATAACAAAAAAGTAATGGCCACAGGAAATCCTCATATATTGATTATACTATAAATGTTAATGGAGTAAACTCACCAATAAAAAGATACAAAGGAGCAGAACGGATTAAAAAATAAAACCCATCCATATGCTGTCTCCAAGAGACACACCTCAGGCATAAGGACAAACACAGACTCGGAGTGAAAGGATGGGAAACAATACTCCAAGCAAATGGTAACCAGAGAAAAGCAGGAGTTGCCATACTGACATCTAATGAAACAAACTTTAGGTTAAATAAGATACCAAGAGACAAAGATGGACATTAAATAATGATAAAAGACACAATACAACAAGAAGATTTGATACTAATTAACATATATGTTCCCAACCAGGAAGCACCAAAATGTATAAAGCAACTACTAACACATGTAAAAGGAGAAAGTGATGAAAGCACAATCATTGTGGGAGACTTAAACACCACCTTAACAGCTGTGGATAGGTCATCCAAACAGAAAATAAATAAGGAACTATCAGCTCTAAATGACACATTACAACAATTGGACATAATTGACATTTATAGGACAATTCATCCAGCAAAAAGAGACTATACCTTCTTTTCTAGTGCACATGGAACATTCTCAAGGATAGACCACATGCTGGGACACAAAGGTAACCTCAGCAAATTCAAAAAGATCAAAATCATACCAAGTGTATTCTCAGACCACAAAGTTTGAAATTGGAGATCAACTGTAAAAGGAAAGCAGAAAAAAAACACATATATATGGAGATTAAACAACATCTTATGAAAAGTTGACAAGATAAAAGAACAAATAAGAGATTAAAAAATATATAGAAACTAATTACAATGAAAATACAACATAGCAAAATTATTGGGAAACAGCATGAACAGTAATAAGAGGGAAATTTATATCATTATAGGCCTTCTTTAAGAAACAAGAAAAATCACAAGTAAACACTTTAGCATCCTATCTTAAAGAACTAGAAAAAGAAGAGCAGACAAAACCCAAAGTCAGCAGAAGGAAAGAAATAATAAAAATTAAAGCAGAGCCAAATCAATTAGACAACAGAAGGACAATAGGAAAAATTAATATTACAAAGAGCTGGTTCTTTGAGAAAGTCAATAAAATTGACAAACTTCTGGCTAGATTAATCAAAGGACTAAAGGAAAGGACTCAAATATCCAAAATTAGACATGAAAGGGGAGAAATTACCACTGATACCACAGAAATACAAAGGATTATAAGAAAATATTATGAAGGACTTTATGCCACCTAGAAGAAATGAACAAGTTTCTAGAAAATTATCACCTACCTAGACTGAACCAAGAAGAACTAGATAATTTAAATAGACCAATCAATAGCAAAGAGATTGAAATGACTATCCATAATCTCCATAAAGGCAAAAGCCCTGGACCAGATGGTCTCACCAATGAGTTCTACCAAGCATTTAAAGAAGAATTAATGCCTATCCTCCTCAGACTTTTCCAAAAAATTGAAGAGGAAGCAATACTTCTTAACTCATTCTATGAGGCCAACATTACCTTAATACCAAAGCCTGGTAAAGACATACACACAAAAAAGGAAATTGTAGACCAATCTCTCTGATGAACACAGATGCAAAAATTTTAAACAAAATATTAACAAATAGAATACAACAATGTATCAAAAAGATTATACAGCACAATCAAGTGGGATTCATCTGAGGAGCACAAGGACGGTTCAATATACGAAAATCAATCAATGTGATACACCACATAAACAAAATAAAAGATAAAGACCATATGGTCATATCAATTGATGCAGAAAAAGCTTTCAACAAGATACAACACCCATTTATGATCAAAATACTAAATAAAATGGGTATAAAAGGAGAGTATCTCAACATAATAAAGGCCATATATGACAAACCCTCAGATGACATCATACTGAATGGGGAAAAGCTGAAGCCTATTCCTTTAAAACCAGGAACAAGACAGGGATACCCCCGTCACCACTGCTACTCAATATAATGCTGGAAGTTCTAGCCAAAGCAATCGGGCAAGAGAAAGGAATAAAAGATATCCAAATTGGGAGAGAAGAGGCCAAATTGTCACTACTTACAGATGACATGATCCTTTACATAAAAAATTCCAAAGATTCCACCAGGAAACTATTAGAAACAATAAACAAATATAGTAAAGTCACAGGATACAAAATCAATGTACAAAAATCAACAGCATTGCTATATACAAACAACAAATCCTCAGAAAAAGAAATGAGGGAGTCAATTCCTTTTGCTATCACAACAAAAACTAACTTAACAAAGAATGTGACAGACTTATACACAGAAAACTATAAGACATTTTTGAAAGAAATCGAAGCGGACACAAATAAATGGAAAAATATCCCCTATTCATGTTAGGAAGACTTGACATTGTTAAAATGACCATTTTGCCCAAAGCAATCTACAGATTTAATGCAATACCTATCAAAATCCCACAATCATACTTTAGTGAAATAGATAAAAGAATTATCAGATGTTTATGGAACCATAAAAGACCTTGAATTGCCAAAGCCATACTACATAAAAAGAATAAGGTTGGTGGCATTACGTTCCCTGATTTCAATTTATACTACGAAGCATCAATAATCAAAATAGATTGGTATTGGCAAAAAAAGAGAAACATAGACCAATGGATCAGAACTGAAAACCTGGAAATAAATCCACATATTTATGGACACATAATTTTTGATAAAAGAGCAAAAAATATGTAATGGAGAAAAGACATCCTCTTTATTAGGTGGTGCTGGGAAAGCTTGAAAAACTTATACAAAAGAATGAACCTGAGCTGTGAACTCACTCCATGTACAAAAATTAACTCAAAATGGATTAAAGACCTTCATATAAGACCGGAAACAATAAACTGTATAGAAGAAAACATTGGTACTAAACTTACAGATGTAGGGCTCAAGGAAGACTTCATGAACCTGACATCAAAGGCAAAGGAAGTAAAAGCAAAAATAAATGAATGGGACTATATCAAACTAAAAGGCTTCTGCACAGGAAAAGAAACCATCAACAAAGCAAAGAGACAGCCAATTGAATGGGAGAAGATATTTGCAAACAACGCATCAGATAAGGGTCTAATATCTAAAATACATAAAGAACTAATACAACTTCACAACAAAAAAACAAACAACCCAATTAAAAAATGGGCAGAACTAAACAGACACGTCTCCCATGAAGAAATACAAATGGCCAACAGACATATGAAAAAATGCTCATCCTCATTAGCTATCAGGGAACTGCAAATCAAAACCACAATGAGATACCACTTTACACCTGTTACAATGGCTATTATCAAAAAGACAAGGAATAACAAGTGCTCTAGAGGATGTAGAGAGAAAGGAACTCTTGCACACTGCTGATGGGAGTGCAAACTAGTACAACCACTGTAGAAGATGGTGTGGAGGTTCCTCAGAATATTGGGAATGGAGTTACCATATGACCCATCAATCCCCCTTCTGGGGATTACCCAAAAGAACTTGAAAACCTTAGTCCGCAAAGATTTATGTACCCCAATGTTCATCACAGCACTGTTCGCAGTGGCCAAAACATGGAACCAACCAAAGTGCCCTGTGACAGATAACTGGATAAAGAAGCTGTGGTATATATACACAATGGAATATTACTCAGCTATAAGAAAAGATGAAATACTGCCATTCACAACAAAATGGATGTAACTGGAGATCATCATGCTTAGTGAAATAAGTCAGACAGAAAAAACAAAAAACTGTATGACTTCACTTATATATGGAATACAAAACTGAAAACAACAAGGAAACAAAGAAACAAACAAAAAACCCATGGACACGATCAATAATTTAGTATTCAGTTAGGGTCAAGTGGGAAGGGGATGGGAGAAGGGGGAGTGGGTAGGAGAGGAGAGAGGAGGAGCCAAATATATGGTGGTAGAAAGAGAACTCACACTGGGTGGTGAACTTATTATACAACAAGTTGACAATACACTGTAGAATTGTACATCTGGAACCTATGTAATTCTTGCTAATAAATGCCATTCCAATAAGTTTAACAATTAAAAAATGGATTAAAAAATTAAAACAATAAAAATAAAGACCATAAATAAATAAATAAATAGAACAGTGATTTCTCTCCTCTATATATGTGCTCTACCAACACCATCTATTATAAAGAGACACTCAGAATAATGGGTCACAGCCTTCAGGTGCTGATGTTTTAGCAGAAAAAGTTGTAAATTTCCTGGCACAGAAAGCAGAGATAATGAGTTTTCTACATCATATATATTTATATCTATATAGTATGTGTATCTTAGCTCCATTATTGTTCTTGGGTTGTTAGTGAATAACCATATATGCCTTTTATCTATTTTTTACTAGATCATTATCTCCTACTTCACATTTTGAACTCCTAGAGGTCACAGCATGGAGCCTATATAATAGATAATAATTAAATTTCATTTTTATTGAAATAAAAATAAAAAGAGGAAGAAGGAAATTCTAAAGAGATTAATGTATATTATAATTATTTAGTAAGTGAATCAAAATGGTGAAATAATGGGTGTAAAATACTAAACAATAAAGAATAAGTGAGTATGAGTGTAGTTCTCACTAAACCGTAAACTTACAAGAACTTACAGGTCATATAATTAGACTCATTTGGTGAGGAAAAGCCTTTCCTTGAAACCTAATATTTAAAATTGGTCTTCACCCCAAAGACAGGATGGATATGATCTCTTCAAAATGGTAAAGCTAGTTATTGCTAAGCATCCACACAATTCAAGCATAAACTCAAACTTCTCTACCTAAACCTGGCCTCCCTCCTCTATGCCTCTTCTACTGCACACATCTCCACAATTCATCCTTGTCTTCACTCTTTTCTTGTATGTTCCAGTAGCTTCTGGGTTAAAAGATGAAAAGGCATTTTCATCTTGTTACTTGTCTTATCAAAGGGAAGCTACCTGTAGTCTTTGTCTCTTGCGGTGTCTTAGACAGCAGGGCTGGTCGCTTGACTATGATTATGCATCTGTTGGCGTACCCAAGTGTCCCAATTGGTGGTTGTGTCTAAGGAAAAATAATACTAATTATTGTAATTTATCCAAATGTGACTCTGTAACTAATCACTATGCAACACAATAACATTTATGCATATCATTAAGCATGTCAGATTAATTTCATTAGACATTTGGTTTACTTTTAATATTGACCACAGATCGTTCTTGTTTCATCTTGATAGCTAGTACCCTCTTAGCCCTGCATAAAATTTGAAACAATTTAAGAGAAAAATGATCAGACCAAAGCCCTGCTCTGGGTTCTCCATTAGATGTCTGATGACTTAATTTCTTTGAGTATCAGCTTACACAGTTGTAAAAAAATAAGTAAATAAGACTCTGCCCATATAATTCATGACTGTTATAAAAGTAATGTAACAAAACAGACATCACATTTTCATACAAACTACAAATTGCTTTGCAACTAAAAGCACTGTCATAGCATAAAAAACCTGGGACTCAGAATTCATTCATTCATTCATTCATTCAATCAACAAATTTTAGCTACAACTCATCTGGTCAATGTTTTGAACCATTAAAATAATATTTAATTGTGGTGCTTTCCACAGTTCTTTTACTGTCACATCTTACTTCCTTCTTGAACTACATTAAAGTGGATGTTGCCTGAAGATACTAATCACATATATGGTGTTGTGTCATTATTAAATTACCAATGTTTAAATACTTCATCACTGCTGACCAGATAGGGCTTCCCACGGCTTTATTGCAGGACAACAACATACTGTTTATCTTCTGAAATATGTCAGAACCATCAAAGAAAACCATTTAAAGTTAGTTCCTTATGAAATTGATATGACAAAAGATACTGACATCATTCCATAATCCAGCCTCACACACTGGATTACTGCCATTAAGGAGGCTACAATCAACTTTGGTATCAATTAACACTGCAGTGTCACAATAATAACAATTTTAAAATGTAAAAGAATGTGACAAAGCAAACTTTGGATTTCATACCTGCTTAATGATTTGTCTCCCAGTTTGATCTGACTAGGCAGGTTCTTGTGAATCATCTTCCCTTCTTAAATAATATATTTTAATGCTTGATAAAAAGAAATGCAATTTTCTACACGCACTGCTAAATAAATTATGAAAATGAAAAAATACCTATTAAGGTAAATACCTCTATATTTGGTATACTAATGTATAATGATAGTTGGCATATGCCTCAGAGTACATACCCAAAGAGAGCAAAGAATGAATTCCTAAAGAAATTCTTTGTCCAGTCCTCTGAAGGATTTCTACTATTTAGCCTCACTGAGTCTCCATTGTCCAATCTGTACAATGGAAGTAGCTACCTAATTGTGTTATGGTCCTAAAATTAACCAAATAATATAGGCAAAGCATCTGGTATCCCATCTGGCACATACCGTAGTGTTTAATTATTAGTTTCACTCGTACTCCACACATCCTTCTGGGTTCCCTATGGTAAGTCAATTAACTGTGTAAAGTATTTCAAAATTCTGAAAACATTTATTCATTCTTCCAGAAATGTTCATTAGTTCTTCAAGAATGAAATTGCTATACCATATGTACTTGTTCAGATTAAATGGTAAGAAAAGCACATTATAATTCCTAGAACTTAGAAATAAATGAAGGCAGAGAAATTGCTATAAAATTTTTAGCTACCACATGAGGTAAGTTATAAAATACGCTCACAGATTGGTTGTGCTTTACATGCATTGTGTGTTTTACAAATTTTGTGGCAATGTCAATGATTCACATTTAAGAACACATTTTCCAAAAGAGGTATTATCTGTAGAGATGAATGTCGATTCACAGACCAATTCAGATGGGCCTAATTATTTCACTAATTTTCTCAACAAACATTAGGTAAGTATCTACTATGTGTAAGGCACCAGGTAGTCTCTGCAATACAAAAGTAAAAAAAAAGAAAAGAAAAAGTGAGCCATTATGTAAATTAGCCTATAAATGCAACTAATTCATATATAAATGCACAGTGTAGTAAGACCTATAAAGAAAAACAACAGTTGTCTAAGGGTGAAGATAGTAGAGTCTTTTTCTAAATTTTTATTTAGGGCTTTAGGAAAACTTTTTTGAGGAAACAACATGAACTAAGAAAGAAAAGATGAGTTAGCCACTTGAGGAGTTGGGAAGTGTGGTCTGTCTCTGCCCTGCCCAGTCCGCCCTTCTCCTCTCTGCTCTGTGCAGTAGGATGAGCTATATGGACTGTATTAGTGGGTTCCCTTATCCTCTGATTAATGGTTTGGTTTGGGCAATGGGAAATAGGATATTATAGGATAGGAGGGAATGAGTTTAGGTATTTTTTTTCTAGTTTTTTCTTTGTTGTGTTATGATGAGTGACCGTGTCCTCTAAAGACCACAGCTCTTGTCAGTTGCCTATCTCTATACAACTATCTTTTCTAGTACTAGAAAACATTCCTTCCCATTGCCCTTTAGGCCAAGGAGTAGTAACAGCCTCTCACCTTTATTAGCTATCAGGTACTTCAATTGTGGTATGGGAGGAAGTATTATACAGCAGGAGAATAGATGTTGGGAGAAATGGCTTTGTCAATCCATTGCTATGACAACAATAATGATTATCAGATCAGCTGGATGGTTCAGATGACCCTACAGAGATTACTCAGGAAAAAGAAATTGAAACTCATGAATTTCTAATTCAGATTTCAGAGCTGAAAACCATAAAGCCTTAACGATAGCTCTAAAAGAGGCTCTCTCATCTTCTGTAATTGCAGGGGAGGTATGGATGCAAAATAAGTCCAAAGCTTGGTTGTAAGCCTTGTAGAATGACAATACAGACTGAGTGTAAATGTCTTGTTCTAAAATGAGGTACTAATGGGGAAAGGGCAGATATGTTGAGTAAAATTTATTATGTTAGAAAATGCCAAATGAAAACCCATGAAATTCCTTACCTTTCTCCACATCTGTCAAGAAAAGTAAACCAAAAGCAATTTTGCATTCCCAGAGTCATTAAAGAGGTTAGTAAAAACTATCAAATCTTTTGAATATTCCTATAATATCTCAATTTCTTATAGTTATATGTCTAGTTCATGAACTAAATAGGTTGTGAAAAATAAACATAGATTGTCACAGACTTAATCAGGTAGAGATACCAATCAAAGATGCATTTCTAGATACACTTTTAATGGAGCAAAGCAACCCAGCCCCCGGCAGCTAGCATGCAGCAACTGACTCTGGTTGACCTGGATTTTTTAAAAAATCCCTTTCAGCAAAGATAATCAGAAGACGTTTGCTTTCACGGGTATAAGACTGTACTTTTGTGGACTTGCCTCAAGCTTATGTAAACACTCCTGTGCTGTCATAACATAGTTTTGAGGCCTCCTGATCACCTTGATACCCATGGGACATGACAATGGTTCATTACTTTTGTGACATTATCATAACTGGATCTAATGAACAGGAAGTGGCAAGCAATTCAGATGCTTTAATAAGACATATTCATCCCAAAGAGTAAAAAATAAGGCCTACAAAAATGCAGGAGTATACCATATTCTGAGGATCCTATAGTTTAAGGACCGTCAGGATATTCTCTGCATAGTGAAAAGCAAGTTGCTGTCAATTTTATTGACCACCATGAAGAAAGAGGCACAGTTCTTGCTGAATTTTTTTGTGTTTGGGAAGGAACATAAAACGTATTTGGTGATCAAGTAGTAGGCTTCCCAGTTTTTTCTGTTTGCTAGCTGCCCTTTTCATGGGCATCATGACCTTTTGGACTCAATGGCATTGGAAGTGTTTGTAGCAGACAGAGATACTATAAGAAGCTCTGGGCAAGCCCAATAGGTGAATTGTAGGTCAGACCACAAAGATTTGGGAAGGAGGCAATGCCCTTATGCTAACAAGTTCTGAAAAGGAGCTCTTGACTGCTAGACCCTGATGTAGCATAAACTTTTGTCTATGGGGCCTTAGTGATTTGCAATCTATAAAATAGATATTATCTGAATTCATCAAACCACCAACTCAGATGTGCATTATGTTGTAAAAAAAATGATATATTCAACTCTGTGCCCAAATAGATCTGGAAGGCACAAGTTAACTTCATCAGCCAATGGCTCAGAGTCCCAGGGTATTTGCTCCTACAGCCTCACCAACCATTCCACAACCCCCACACAGGAACCACATGGGATTGCCCATGACCAACCACTGGGGAAGGAAAAAACAAAACTATGGTTCACAGAAAGCCCTGCTAAGAGTGCTGATTTAAGGTAGTTGATAGTCACTTCAATATAGCCCAACTTAGCGATAGCTTGAAAAATAATAGTGAGGCTTTATTTACATTTATTGATATTTACTGTGGGCAGGAATTGAGGTAGTACATCTGACTGCCCACTTTGCATGAAGGGAAGATAGACGAGATGCAGATCTATATTGACTCATGAGCAATAGCCATCAAGTCATTGAAATGGTCAAGGACATAAAAAGAAAAAAATTATAAGAGCAATGATTTATGAAAGAGATTCATAAGTTTCTTAAAAAAATACAGAGTGTGAAAATACTTTTCCCACCAGAATAAATCCACTGTGGAGAATGCTTTCAATAATAAGGTGGATAAAGTGTTATTTCTGGTGGCTATCAGTCAGCCTCTTTCTGTAGCCACCACAGGGCTTGCTCCAATAACCTATGAACAGGGTATTTGTGAAGGGTGGGGTTGAAAGCTATTCATGTATTCAATAACATGAATTTCTTTTCATTAAGGCTGATCTTGCTAGCATAATGCCAGGTGGCCAATCTGCCACAAACAGATTGATACGACACCATGCTCCAGGACACTGGTCTGTTTCTTGGTAGCAACTGATTACAATACACTTTTCTATCATGTCCTCACAGACATAGACATATATTTCAGATACAGAAATGCTTTTCCTGTCCATAGTACTATTGCCAATAGCACCCTTCCAAATACCTTATCTATAACCATGGCTTCTTACATAATGTAACCTTATAAAGCGTGATATATAATACACCAAAATATGTGTGCCAGTGGACTAATGCCCACATACTTCACTAGTCTTACCATGTCCCTTCATCATACAAAAAGCAGATGGTTAAACAGAATGGTTGGTGAGATGGTCTGCTAAAGATACAGTTATGGCATCAGCTAAGAAATAACACTGTGAGAGTCTGGGGTTCTAGCAAAAAAGATGAAGTATATATATTCTTAAATCAACAGTTAATATTTAGTACCACCCTCCCATAGCCAGGATCAACAGGTCCAGGGATCAAGTTGTAGAGGTGAGAATGGTCCCTCTCAGTATTATACCAATAAACTACTAGAGGAAGTTTTTCTTCCCTTCAAATTTGTTTTTGGGGATGTCTAGTAGAGAAATGTTGGTGTCCAAAAGCAAACTGTGTATCCAACAGGAAACACATTTGCAGCCTTATTGAGTTAAAAGTTGAGACTGCCTTCTGAAATTTTTGGACCCTAATGTCATGCAATGAACAGACACAAAGGGTATCACTGCAGAGTCTATGATGACAGATCATGAGTATAAGTAGGCATGGGGTTGCTGCTACCCAATAGGTACAAACAGTGACTGGAGTCAGAAAATTCACTAGGGCATGTTAGCATATCCTGTGCTCAATAATTCTGAGCTATGGAAAACTATGGCAACCCAATAAAAATTAGATCACTCAGGACTTAGATATTATAAGAGTGGAGGTTTGGGTCTCCCTCACCAGATAAAAAACACTATCTAGCTGAGAGGCATACTAAGGAAAACATAATATGGGTTGTGGAAGAAGACAGCTATCATTATCAATTTAAGCCTCATGTCCAGCTACAGAAATGGAGGTTGTTTTATATATAGCAGCTATGCTTTATGTTTGTCAATTGTTTCTCTTACACCCAGTCCTCCCCTGTCCTGCCATTACCTTATATGAAGAACACTAATGGTATAGGTAAACATAACTTTTCAGGTAGGATTTTGACTGAATTGACATACTCCATGATGAAACATTAGCTCAGGGAACTTTGGGTATCTGTAATGAGGAAACAAATATTTCACCTAGACAAATAGAAGATGCTGAGATGCAAATGTACTTGGCTATGCTGGGTGTCTTTCGCTTTACCTTCATATGCTTGATTCACATTTCTGCCTGGCTATGTCCCAAGTGACAATTGCATCAACAAATGCCTTTGCTTTCTGGTTTCCATTTGAATTCTGATAGACAGAGGCTTAAGGGGAAAAAAGAGGCAAAAAATGAGATTTTTCTTTTCTCTCTTATTCCTTATTGTACCACAGCTTGTCAGGGGTTCTGTTTCTCTATATAAAGCCATAGTTCTTGTCCTGTCACCTTTTCCTATAGCTATAATGCTCTCTCTCTCGCGCGCTCTCTCTCTTTCTCTCTCTCTCTCTCTCTCTCTCTCTCTCTCTCTCTCTCTCTCTCTCTCTC
>PVJL010006769.1:41978-87102 GCA_004026885.1 Lyroderma lyra | reverse complement strand
GGTATCTCATTGTGGTTTTGATTTGCATTTCCCTGAGAGCTCATGAGGATGAGCATTTTTTCATACGTCTGCTGGCCATTTGTACCAGAGACTTTTTCATTCTGTTTTTAGTGAATTGTTTATATGTATATATCTAAAATTGACCTTGTTTGAGAAGCACTTTTGTCTTACACAAATTTCGAAAGGCATGGAACTTTTGCCATGCCATAACACTGCTAATTCAGTAGACTGTTAGGAGAGTCTGTGATGAAATTGAACATTTATGTTCTCATGAGCTATTTCATGATTTAAGAAAAGTATAATATCTGTATTAAGTAGAGAATTTTTCTTCATATTCAGGGTTTTCCCCTACTTATCCAATAAGTAAGAGAAACACAACAGGAAATCCCCATTTTCAATAGCACCACTTATGAGCAATACATATTTTTCTTAAATGGGAAAAACAAAATTCTCATAGCCAAATATGGCTGGGATCAGTGAACTCTAAGCTCCTCTCCTAATGAGAGACTTTTTCTTCCCTTGTGTCTCAGCAGCAAGTGTGTGAGCTTTGGGGTGAGATAAAAGTCACTTCAAACTACACCGCCAGAATGCGCTAACTAGATAATCCAGGGTAAGTTACATCATCACTTTGTGTCTCAATGTTTGGCTCTAAAATATAGGCATAGTTATCACTATAATTCAGATCAAAGCCATGTAAGGTGGTGGTTATGAGTGTGAATCCCTGAGCAGACTCCTGGATTTGAAGTGTGGCTGACAACTTCTCAAATGACACTGGGACACCACTCACCATCTCTGCCCTTGACTTTGCCCCGTCTATAGGAAGAGGACTATGATAGTCTCTACTCCACAGGTTGCTGGAGAAGTCAATGGGTTCATATACATATAAGGTGCTTGGAATCATATGTGGTACACTCTTAGCATTCACTATGTGTTTCCTACTGTGATTGGCATCCCACAGTTACTGTGGGATTAGAAAGAATGCACGAGAACACGTGGCACTCCGTGAGAGTTTGATAAGCAACATCTATTCAAGTCCTAACAAAGAGTATTTGACAATTTGTATAAGAAAGCTCAACAGAAAGAAAAGTTGGCCGTAAAATTAATAGAAACCATCGTGAATCAAAAAAGTGTTGCTGAATGCTCCTTTCCCAGGCCTTAGACTGTGGCCGCGTCTTTCCATCCGCTTCTCCAGATGTGTGGCATTAATTCTTTACGTCCCCAAAGTTACGTTTAGGGTATGAAAACGTCATCAGTCTCTGTAAAGAGAGATTCAAAACCTCCACAGAGAATGTAATAATCCAAGCAATCTATGTTGAACCCTTCTGGGGATTAGGGCTGAGGTGCTGGAAGCCCCTGAAAGCTGATGAGTCCGCCTGAGAAGTCGTCATTCACAACGCCCCTGTGGCCTGGCAGCGTCTGTGCTGTTTTCAGCAGCCCCTAATTATCTCCTGGAAGTACTCTGAGCCCTGGGATAACCTGACTTACAGAGAACACACAACGGGGTGAGGGCACTAATTACCCCCAAAGGGCATTTTCGGCTTCTTGTTGGTGTGGCTGAAATATATGTCAGTCCTCAACTCTGGTGCTCGTCAGTGTGCCCTGCTGATCCAAAATTGTATCCACAGATTTAATTCCATGGATCAAAGAGGGATTAAAATAAATCCAGAGAGAAACACAGTTGGCAATTGCAACTTCAAGCGAAAATAAATTTATCCTTCTTTGCTCCAGCCGGTTGTGCACACAGTCAGCTAGCAACTTCAAAATGACACAGTAGAAAATTTGAAGCTCAGCTATTATCGCATGAGAACAGCAGAGTGGTTGAAACACAGACCCTGTAGTCAAACTGTCTGCATTTGGGTCCCCATGTCTGAGTCCCTGGACACGTGTCCATGGACAATGGTATACAACTTCTCAATTTTTCCTTCTATTTATCATCAATACAAGAATAGTCAAAATAGCTTGCTCATGGGATAGTCATGAGTCTTTATGAGTTAAGACAAATAAAGTGCTCAGAACACAGCTTGACATGTGCTAATTTTTGTGTGTGTACTAGCTTTCATTACAACTATGTAAACATATCTGAAACATAAACATAACATTTTGTTGCTGATACACTTGCCTGTCCCACATGTTAAACACTTGTTATTTTTTAATAGGAGGCAAAGTTTGTTTTTCCAACTTGGAACTATTTTTGGTAAAATATCCCAATGGTGATGGCAAATGAGTTGCACACCCTTCAGACTTGTACTGTATCCAATATGGAAGCCATGAACCTCATGGGGCTGCTGAGCACTTGAAATGAGGGAAGTCTGGCTTAAATGATAACATCTTAGATATATTATGTTGCATGTATTGCGAAAATTAATTTCACCTGTTATTTTTTTTTATGTTGCTGCTAGAAAATTTAAGATTACACATACAGCTTCCATAATATTTCTATCAGGTAGTTGTTTTAGAACCAGAGGAGGGATGCTGTGGAAGGAGCCCAGACGAGCAGATTCAGACCCAGGACCAGGGACTTCTAGGCACAGAACCCAAGCCCCACCTCCACCCCCTGGAATCCTTCTCTCAACAGCTGGATGGGCAAGTCCACCATCTTCAGGCAATCTTCGGGGGTCTGCCCTCTCATCTGTAAAGCACAAATGATTATAGCAGTATATACTTCCTGCAGTGTTCTTGAGTATTGATTTAATATATATATAAAAAGGGACTTGAGGCATAGTAAGTCCTCCACAAATATTAGCTATGACTCTGTCTATGAAGCTGATACAAGGAGGATGAGAGAGAGGATGCAGTAGAGAAAAAAGGAAGCATGACATTTGTTGAAATTAAAAAAAAGAAGAAGAAGAAGATCCAAAAGGCTATTTCACATATAAGGTAACTGTGACTAAGATATTTACCCTTGGCTGTATGACCCATGAGTGACGGAACTAGGGGCAGAACTCCAGTGTCGTGACTCTTATCCAGCAGTCTCCCTACTATGCTACTGTACCTCCACACCGCTGCATCCTGCCTACTGTCTCTTCATCCTCTTCTGATGCTGGGTGAGATCACGGGTAAACTGAGGAATCTCCCTGCTTTTAAAAAATGTTGGTTGAAAACTCCAGCATCTTCTTGCCGAGGTCTTCCTCTGTAGGAGGATGAGGATCTTCCCAAGAACCTTTCAATCATCCTGGACACTGACATGTTCATACTTTAAAAAGAGAAGACAGCAGATTGATTTGTAAGGCACTTGAGGTCTTTTTCCACTTTAATGTTTGTCAAGACCCCATCCCTCTGGATCTAAGGTTTAAGACTGGCCCAGACAGGTGAGCTAATGATGATGCTGAGCTCATGGTGTAGAAAATATGTTAAAAATTAATCTTTCCACCTTTTCCCTTAGACTCTTACAAATTAAACAGAAATCTGCCTAGATTTCTAGCCCAGCACATAAGGAGCCTGGAAGTCATACGTCCTTCCCTCACAACAAGAAAAGAAACTGAACTGAAAATCAACAACTCTTCTTAGATCTATCAGAGACTTGAAATCAGAGGGGAAAATGAGCACTCCCCAAATCAGAGAGACAAACAGATGCAGAGAATCACAATTTGGTGAGGCAGAAGCTCGGGGGCAGAAACTGTCCCTGGAACCAGGACTCGTGGGTAAACAATGGAAAAAACTGCATGACTCAGACTCATTTAAGAAGGAGTCTCCAGGGAAACCCAAAGGCAGCAGGACACACAAGCAAGGACACTGGAGGAAATTGTAGCCTCTGACACCTACAGCTACAGCAAGTAAACAGAGCCTAACTCCCAGCCAGGTAAACATAAAACCTCACCCTAAAGACCTATAGACCTCAGTTCCTTTGACCCAGCACAAAATGCCCAGATTTCAATGAGAACATTACAAGGTGTACTAAAAGAAAGAAAGAAAGAAAAACAGTTTGAAGAGAGAGAGCAAGAATCAGACTCAAACTCAGACATGGCAGAGATGTTGGAATTACCAGGAATTTGAAACAACTTTGAATAATATGCTGAGGGCTCAAATGGGAAAAAGTGGACAACACACAAGACTAGATGGGTAATGTAGGCAGAGAGCTGAAAATTCTAAGAAAGAATCACGAGGAAAGGCTGGACATCGAAAACCCTGTGGAGGAAATGAAGAACACCTTTAATGGGCTCACCGACAGGCTGGACAGGGTTGAGCAAAGAGTCAGTGAGGCTGAAGCCAAATGAAGCTTCCTTAAAGAAACTACACTTTTGGAAAATTGTGGGAGAGCATGTCTGAGAGAACGAGTGTTTGGCCTTAGATCAGTCCATGGAACATGAGCTATCCTTTGGGATGATTGCTCATTGAATTCAATACGGACTTTAAAACATACCCTTGAGTTTTATGGAGCAAGCATCGTCAAAATGGAATATTTATGACAAACATTTAATGACAAACATATAAAGTTTGCTATCTGATTAAATAATGTTCGTTGGCTGATGCAATAATTTTTAAAGAATGCATGAGTTGGCATGTTTTCATGAATGTGTCATCTGCATTTATTTATTTAGGATAAAGCACCTGTCTTTATCATCCCCACTTTCATTTATCATGCATATATTAGTGCTCCTAAAGCTAGTTCCAATAAACTCTCATGATGTGCAATTCTGGGTTTTATAACGCGTAACTAAATTTTAATTTTAACCTGTTGGAATCTATGTCTAAACCAAACCATCACCACCATCTTCCTTTCCAGACTCTATACCAGCCTTACTTTGTTAATACATTTGCTACCATATTTCCTTCTTTTAAACCCATCTTGGAGAAATTTTCTTGTGAAACTGGTCTCTCAGGGGAGACAGTGGTAACTATGAAAATTCTAAATGAATACGAGGTCAGACAATTAAATTCACCAACTCATCCTAGGAAACGTGCTATGTACCACTTGCTGAATATCACTGCGGTCACCTCGGAAGTAAGTACCCCCCTTGGGAAGCTCTGCAATGATGCCAGCACCTAGTCCACCCTTCAAAGCAGTTTTAAAATTCTTTTTCTGGAGTGGCCATCAGAGCTGTTGTCATATCCAAAATCTGATCATTAAGTTTGCAAATTCCCCACCGTGCACTTACGTTGGCAGCACTGTACAAACAACTCGGTAAGGTGTCATAACCTTGCCAAAGTTATGTACGACGACAGCTCTGACGGCCATTCTAGAAAAAGAGTTCCAAAACTGCTTTGAAAGGTGGACTAGGCGCTGGAGTCGGTGCACAGCTTCCCAAGGGGAGTGCTTCGAAGGTGACCGTCATCATACTCAGCAGTGAGGTGTGTAGCACTTTTTCTAGGATGAGTTCACAAAATTAATTGTGCAACCTCAACCTCATATTTACAACTTCAGTTGAAGTGAGAGGACTGGCTTATAGATGTCTCAAAGAAAAAAATCCATGGGCAACTTTCTTATCTTGAAAGCCCAAAATGCAACGTTTATGGAGCTGGTATATATACTCTTAGACAGGCTGGACAAGCTATCTGGAATAAAGAAAATTTGAAATGCTATCTCATTCAATTATTTCCAATATACAGTGTAATCATTATTGATATTTAAACACAATACAAATACTTCTTGATCATATGTTCTTTTTTATTTCGGTCCCCAGGAAATGACAGAATGCTGAAACTTTATGCAGTTTTACTTAATTCTTATATGTATTTTGTAAAATTTATTTTTAAGAAGTATTTGCTAAGCATTCTGTTTGATAGCCTGACATTATAAGAATCTCTGCATCATTTTTCAATAAGACAGGTGAGTGTTTTACTAGAATACCTAACTAAGCAAGGCAGTTAATATGGAATAGTCAACATCTCCCCACCTGAAACCTGCCGAAGGGCCTCCACGCACTAGCCCAGCCGCCCTGTCGAACTTCTCTCCCACTACATTATTTGCACCCTGTGAAAAATGGTCCCGCCTTTGGGACTCCTCACGATTCCCTAAACATTCAGGATCTGGGTCTTGACCTTCGAATCTTCCCCAACACAGACCAAGTGCTTTGGACAAAGTAGGTACTGAATGAGCCCCCTCGGCCTCTAGAACACTACGCACCTTGAGCACAAATTGGGACCCAGCAGGTAGTCAGGAAATGCCATCCCTAAACTGGCATTTGGGCAGAAACAGGCAGAAATGCTGCTTTGATCACAGAAACACACAAACCTTCTCATATCCTTTATTCACCTGATGAAAAGTCGTAAACTGTCAATTAGACTCAAAACCTCTGCATGCAAGTAGGCATCTCTGAGCCAGCCACCACAGGAGGAATCAAAGATGGGGGGACAGAAATCAATCAAGGGAGAGAGATGGCCAGCACCCAGCTGGTCTTTACCTGCCACACAGATGTCCATCAGCACAGCAAGAAGTGTGCCCTGGGGACTTGCGACATGCAAAGCTTGAAGCTTCACCCTCCAGGAGCTGACCAGATTGGAGTTCAGACAGACAGGTTATCAACTCATTGCACATCAAAATAAATGGAGTTTGTATTAATAGAAGCACATTCAACCTGCTGTGAGAAGGCATTCCAACTTCACCTATATGCACTCATGCGTACCAGGGGGGGACCCAAAAAAACAAATTAACTTCTGGAGGTGGATCCCCTTGTAGGACAGGCTTCCCCCACTAGCTGAGTGTTCTAGGAGCCTGTCTGCATCAGTGTACCAGCTGCTATTGTTGTGAGAGGCTGCGTTCAGCTTCAGTGAATATTTTTGGAGACTCTTTCAACACATTTGCCCTTTTCATGATGAGTGATTTACATCAACAACGTGAGGCATGACAATGCACCTGCCCACATCATGCTGAGCGTTCTGCAGTTTTTGACCAAAAATAGCAATAACCCCCATGCCCCACCCTCCCTAGTTACCCGACCTTGCCCTGAGCAACTTTTTTTTTCATTTCCCAGATGAAAAAATCTTCAAAGGGAAGTGTTCTGCCGAAGAGGTGAAACAAAAAAATGGCAGAAGCACTAAAAGGCATCAAAATTGACATGTTCAAAAACTGAGCCATGCAGAAAATGTCTTGATAGGTGTACTGCGTCAAATGGAGCGTGCTTTGAAGGTGACTGAAGTTTAAACATGGAAGAATACATACACAATTTTTTAGTAAATAAATTCTGAGTTTGTGGGGTCCCCCTTGTACATCAGTTCAATCCTGTGGACCTCCTAAGCTGCGTGCTCTAGGCACACAGCTCCCACTGGTACAGAGCTTTTTCCTGTGGAGTCAGATACACAGGCCAGGTACAGTGAGTCAGAGGAGGGAAAAGTTCAGAGGTTGCACACAATCATGGTGGTGAACCCTGACCTCCCTCTCACCATGTACCAGACCCTCCTCTACGTCCTTTCTGTGCACGTCTGCATTGCTTAAGTTTCTTCTTATATTACTATTCCTATTGGAGACTGGATGGCAAATATTTGCTGATGCAATCAGGGACATTCACACATAAACATAATGGTTGACATCTTTTGATGGGTTCTCGTGTGTTAAGAATGATTCCAAGGGCTTTCTATGTTCCAGAATATTTACTAAAACTTGTATCATTACCCCCATTTTCACACAAAGAAAGCTGAGACCCAGAGAAGTCAAATAACTTAACCAAAGGTTTTAAATCATGACATCGCAGATTCAAGATTTGAGTCCGGGTAGTCAAGGCTTTTAACCTCTCCTTGCTACTCCTGGGTGGTGAATTAAGACATTTGAGCTGAATGAGAGAGGTGTTGGCCACCCGGCAATGAAGAAGCCAGCCTCCTGAGCGGAGACAGAGGACGCAGGGCTGTCGCACACAACACATTACCGTGAGGTCCGAAATGGATTCTCTCACGGTTCTGGAGGCCAGAAGTCTGAAATCAAGGTTTTGATTGGGTTGGTTCCCTCTGGAGGCTCTGAGGGAGATGCTCTTCACTGTCTCTCCCCTGACTTCCAACGGCAATCCTTGGCGTGCAGATGGATTATTCCATCTACATCTTCAACTCTCCGTCTCCAAATGGCCTTTTTCTGTTTGTGTTTTCTGTCTTGTGGGACATCTGCCACTGGATTCAGGGCCCATCCTAATCCAGAAAGATCTCAAGATCCTCATCTTGATGACACCTCCAAAGATCCTTCTTTTCAAGGTCGTATTCTGAGGTCCCACGTGGAAATATCTTGTAGGGCCACAATTGAGAAGTCGTATGCCATTAAGTGCATATTGTTATGGGCCAACAGAGCAGCCAACCCCTCACTTCACTAAAGACTCATTTTCCTTGTTCTTTAGCTCTTAGTTTCACCTTTTCCTAGTTTTAATCGCTTTTCTTATTTTCTCTGGCTCTTCACCCCAAGTAACAGACTTTCCATCCTGAAACCACCCAGTGACAGGGGCTTTAAACCTATTTCTCAGATCAATGCCTTTGAACTACTAACTGAATTAATTTCTCCTCACCTAGGAACCATCAGGATACTAGTGATACCCCAACAAGGCTTCCAGCTCATCTTGACCAAAGGAGTCAACATGGCGGATCTCGGGACCCCTCCCCCTTTTAGATCAGATAGGATGAGGGCTCCACGGATCCCCAATAGGTAGGAACGACCATGATCAGCAGGAAGCAGATACAGAAGATGAGACCTCCAGCCCCTCAGCTTCCCATAAAGATTTGTGGGGATCACATCTCCCAAGAGAATGTGAGGATCTTGGGACCCCTCCCATGAGACTTGCCCTGCTGGAATAGTCACCACCTTGATGCCACCCTTTCACTAGTAGTCCCTGCCCCAGGGTAGGCAGCCACAGGAGGAAATTCCCGGCAAAGACAGGGAAGTTAGAGGGCACAAGGAGCCCACCAGCTTGAGCCAGTTCCTAACGCCTGTGCGGTGAGAGTTACAACGACCTTCACCTCACCTGGGCCTCATTATGCCATCACTGTAATGTCATACATGTGCCCGGAAGTTCATTAATATTACAACAGACTGAACTCTGGGAAAGGACATGCGCAGTCAGAAGGTGTTATGTAATAGGCCCCTTGTCAATCAGACTTGTCAATCAAGAGACCCCACGCCCAGAGGTGTCTCCCCTGAAGACTTAGAAGAAAATAAAAGGACCAAAGCCTCGTTCATCAGGGCTCTTGTGCCACTCTCCTTGCTGGAGCCCTCTCCTACCTCTTTGGAGTGTACTTTCTCTTCAGTAAACTGTCTCTTTGTTTCACCTCTTTCGTGTGTGTCTCGTTTAATTCTTTGCTCGAGATACCAAGAACCTGGACATTGTGTCGATAAGGACACCCATTTTCCAGTAACAGTATGAAGCCACTAAGTGCGTGACACAGTTGGGGGAAGTGACACATATCACCTAGCTGGGATATTCAGGGGTGCTGAGGTCAGGGGAGGCTGTGGGGGTGTTGGTTCCAGCCTGGGAAGAATCATGCCATGCTCCTAGAGGCAACAGGGAATCGGAGGAGAAGGTTCCAGTAAAGAAGTGACATGATCTGACGTCGCTCGGGGTTCGTGACTATAGAGGTAAAAAGGAAGACAGTCTGGAGTGAAAGGAAACAGATGGCGGGAGTGGCAGTGATTACTGGGGGGCGGGGGGGGGTGTCCTGGGCGAAGGCCACTGGCTTGAGGGTCATTCTGCTGGAGAGAACTAGGCGAACCCCAGGGGCATGTTATCTGACCTGAGGATCTGCAGTCTGCGCCCACATCGGCCTATAGCTCTCCTTCTCCTCAGACCCATCCACCTATTTTATCTACATCCAGAAAATGAAATGCTTTTGCCTTTAAATTAATGGGCAAATGCTTAACCAGTGATCGGAATGACACCTACTTTACTCTGATAGATGAACATTGAATAGAGGTATTACTATCAAACAGGGTAAGCTATTACTATCCACTGATGTAAACTAGGAAATAAGTTAATGATTCCTGAGTCACTGCCTCATGTGAATTATTCCAAATACAAGTCTGTGCTTCCTGATCAGCTGCTTATACAAACATAAAATCGACAAGAGTCTCATAAAACGATTATACTACTCCCCTCTCTTATTAGCAGCATAAACTCTTAGCATTTATCAGATGCATGATAAAACTTCCAATTGCATTCAAAATATTACATTCAAATGCCGAAAATTTCCCATTGTCAAAAACCTGCAGCATTTTAAAAGGCAAAGGAATATGATATAAACACTCCTACGTACTCACTTTTAGAAAAATCTATGGCATTTCATATCCATAATAATCACACATTTTCATGTTGAGAATCAAATTTCAAGTTAAGAAGAGTAGTTCAGTTCACTTAGAGAGTTTTGCAGACCAGATCCAGAGTGGCTTAAATTATTTCCAGAGAACTGCTTTTAAAATTTCATTTCTAAGAAACATATTTTCTTATTAATAGAATTTTAATGCATTCTTGCTCCTCATTTCCCCCAGATCACATTTCTTTTAAAAACACTGATTGCCAATGTTTTATTTTATTATTTGTGCTTTATTTAGCTGTCTTAATGTAAGAACACTTATGCAAAATTCTTCATAATTGCTTCATAGTGGGGCTCTTGTATTTTCAAAAGTTTCCACACAGTTCCAGTACCATGTCAGAAGAAAAGAATTTTGAAGCTTGTCACACTTTTATTATAAATTCTACATCTCCAAATATATACATATGTGTGTGTGCCCAAAGCACAGAACTGGGAAAGGCTCAACCAGAAGGACACACTGACGTTTAACTCTCCTTAGCTGGCCTTGTGTGCTGGATTTCCTAAAATACTGGACCTAGTACATGGGTCAGACTCAGTGTCTATTTGACTCGTACCATGATGACGTTTCCTTACACTGAAGTGATCAAGTGACTTGCATTTTTACAAAACCGAAATGATTACAAGAGCATTAACATTGCCAACTGATGGAACAGTCTGGATATGATCACCTAAACTTGTGCTTTCATATTTTTCTCATGAACACAGATTATTTCAGAGAAAATCATCCATCTCAAGTATCACGCTGCTTCACCCCTCCGTTCTTTTTCTCTCTCACATTCATCTTTCATCTCCCTGGTTTAATCTTACGGCACATGCTGTGAATGGTGCCATTTTTCTGTTCAAGTCCTTTGCAAGATTCACCATCACCTATAGAATTAAACTCAAACTCATTATCCTGGTGTAGTCAATTTGTCTTTCCAGTCTAAAGGGAGTATCTGTCTGCCCTACAAGGGGATTGAAGTCTCAGAAAACTTCTTGCAGATTGTTCATGACCGTTTTTCCAGCCTCTATTAGCCAGGTACCCAAAACTCACAGAAATAAAGGTTGAGATCACATATTCTCTTTCTACTCAAGATTTTTTGTCATCCGGATTTATCTTTGTGACTTTTCTTCATCTACATGGACTCAGTCGGTGAGTTCTCTCTCCTACGGGTAGGGTAAGGCAGAATGTCATTCAAACTCGTATTCAGGCTAGCTGCTCTGATGGAAATGACCACCCTCCTTCTTCTCTTATAGGGTTCATACTCATCTCGAGAGGACAATTGTCCGGTGTGTAGTTCGTTAACATTTTTGAACACACTTTCTTTCTAAGAGTGGCCCACATTATGAATTCTGCTCCCTAAAGCAGGAAGTAATGGGTTCATTTAGATTCCCTTGCTGACAGGGTGCAGACAAGGCACTTAGGCTCTGCCACTCAAGTCCTTGATTTGCAACAATTAGGTGAGCATGGCGCCCACTCTCAGCAGCTGTGGTAGTAAATAAAGCCCGCGGTCCTCAGTGACTGGGGATCTGTTAGAGAGGAGCCAGAGAAGGCCTTTCTGGGGCATGTCATTTCAGCTAAGCCCTGAAAAATGAGAAGGAGTGATACATGGAAAGAACTTGGGAAGAGAATCCCAGGCCAAGGGAAAAGCCACTTCCGAAGTATGAGCTCCTCGCTGGACAAGACGAGACTTCAGAATCAAGCCAGGGGAAAACCACAGATATGATTAAAGACCCATAAATATGAGTCACACATAAAGGATAGTGACCAGCCAGCCCTCATCTCCCCCATGGGAAAAAAAAGAGAAACTTAGAAAATAAAAAGTTTCATCTGGAATAACTTCTCTGTCCAGCGACATTTCAGACCTAATTTAGGGCTTCCTTTATCTCTCTGAGGACAAATCACCCACGGACGCCCCTTTGAAGCCAACCCGGTCTCATGGACTTCAGTTTGGTTCCAGGCTGATCACACACTCCAGCTCGAGACCTCTGAAAACGTTCCAGTCCACTCAATGAGAACCCTTGTGGACCATCCATCCGGGAGTGCAGGCTGTATGGACAATATTTGAAGAACTCAGGCAAGCTACAAAATTCCAGGCCCCAGCTACATAAAGTTCACCTCTAGCCTACCACACCCGGAATAGAAATGCCCTAATTCACTCACTTAAAATGCATAAACACATACCCCACATGACTCGGATTAGTGTTCTTAAATGCTTCTAATGGCATCTCACCTAAGTGTTATTACTAGCAAGTATAATAGTTCCAATACTGATAACATTTGGGGCTGTTTTCTCCATGCCCATCACCATAGTAAGAGATGTATACATCTTATCTTATTTAAACTCACAGCAACCCTATGAGACAAACATCACTACTGCTGCACTATTACAGGTGAGGACTTGGAAGCTGAATCAATATTACAGGTGAGGACTTGGAAGCTGAATCACACAGCTGGTAAGCGCTCAAATTGGGAGCTGAAACGTCATTATTTCCTTAGTCCAGCACCTGTGCTCCTAGCCACCTGTTCGCAGGCTCTATCAGTTGGAATTACATACAGTCACAACCAATAGATTTTATTTAGCTGATTTGGCTTCAAAGATAGGATTTTTCTTTTCCTCATAACACAAAGTCCTGAGGTAGGTTATTCTTTGAGATGCCTCTTCAAATCCCTTCACATTTATTTTATAACCGTGCGATCACGAGATGTTTGCCCGAGCTCCACCGTAGAGTTCGCCTTCTAGTTCAGAATTAACGTGGATACAAACATGTCGGCACCAGCAGAATGGTCTTGAGTCTCATTGGTCGGAACAGTGTAATGTGACCATCCCAAAGGTTCAAAAGAAGCAGGAAACGTGGGCATTGTGGCTATCTCAGTCTTTAAAGCATATGTAGGTGATAGAGGAACAATTAAGCCTTTGAGACATAATAAAGGTTAAGCAGACTTTCCTGTCAGGCAGGGCAAGAAAAGGCATTAAACCAAAAATTGCCTCAGAGTTTAAACTGGACTTGAACCTTTCTAAGGTTCAGCTGAGTCACAGACGACACAGGGGCACAAGTTTACCATCAAATAGATTTTCTGCTGCTTCTGGTCTCTTTTCTGGGAAGCATGTGTTCTGTTCCCCTGGTCTGGGGCCCTGAGTCTTTGTCATTTTATAATGTCTCAGGGTCCAGTAAATCCTCATTATTAAGCCTAGGTTTCACCAGGAGCAAGGCGAAATGGGGTTGGAGAATGGGTGTTGGATTAGCCAAATGCCAGCCACACCAACTCCTCTAGAGTAAAGCCTTCTAAACTTTAATTTTCCTATGAATCTGGTTAAAATGCAAATTGGGATTCAGTAACTTTAGGTTGGGGCTGAGATTCTACATTTCTGAAAAGCTTCTAGATCAGGGGTATCCAACCTTCTGGCTTCCCTGGGCCACACATAAAATACACTAGCACTAACAACAGCTGATGAGTTAACAAAAAATAAAAGAAATAAAGTTGCAAAAACATCTCATTTTGTTTTAAGAAAGTTTATAAATTTTTGTTGGGCAGGCTGCGGGTTGGACAAGCTTGTTCTAGGTGATGCCCATGATAAAGAAATAATAGACATAGCAGAGCTTAAGAATGATAGCTCCTAGAAGAGTAGGTGCTTACAAAATGGTTGGAGGAAGTACAGAAGTAAGTTTAGTCCCCCGGGAATAAGTCCCTCAACACCATGGAACTGACCCACAAGGGGAGCTATTACATCTGTCAGGCTGCGGGAGTTTAGGAGATTGCCCAGGGAACCACTGAGTTCAAGAACATACCACTCTAGCGATCACTAGAAAATCAGAAAGCTACTGCCCAGCCCCCCACCCCCACCTGCTTTCAAACCCCAGAAGGCCAGTGACTGAAAAGCAGGCGATTGCTGCAGAAAACCCTGTGCCTTGTCACTTGGCTGACTAGCAGAAAATAGCCCCAAACAATAGGAAGAAAGATCCGGCCTTTTTTCTGCCTTCGAGTTTTGGAGGAATTAAATTCACATTTGGAACCCTAGGTAGCAAGAGAGTCTGGGAAGTATGATCTTTAGCTGTCCGGCCTCCGCAGTTCAGAGAAATGCACTAGAAGGAGATGGGAATGAGCGCTGAGGATGAATCAGTTACATTCTACTCACTCTGGTCATCAATACTCAGTAATTAACAGAAAATGGCCTTCTTCCACCTTTACTCTCTTTACTTAGGGGACCAAAAGACAAGGTGATATTCTCAAAGCTAAAAAAAAAAAAAAAGAAAAAAAAAAGGTAACTTCCCATCTCCCACTGACCATCTAAGTCAGGAACAGACATTATTATGTTTTTATTCCTATGAACAAGAGATTATTTCTTTAGTTAAACTAAATTCTCTTTAGCCTATCACAGCACCTGACTAGCCAGTGTACACGGCATAATTACCATAGGTTTTGTAACGGGAAGGCTGGGTTCTGCCACCAAGGGGGCTGCTGGAGAGATCTCCAGCTAGTTCCATTTAGTCCCAACATCATCAGGCTTGAGGCTCTTCGTGTATGCCACCACTCTCCTCTAGGTGTGACCCTTCGTTCTAAGTGACCTATAGGTGTAGGGTCCTTTTATTCCGCTTTATTGAGGTATAATTGACAAATAAAATTGTAAGACAGTTACAGTGTAAACGTGATCATTTGATATATGGATGAGGACTATCCGGAAAAAAATCCAGCCACAAATGCCTCTATTTTTCATAGTACATGGCTGGGTACTTTCCAGACAGCCCCGGTATACAGGGTGCAAGGATCCCCACTTTGAGTTCATTAACACTCACAAGGGATTATCAATATACCTTGAATTAGAGAGGTTCTGAGAAAAGCGTGGACACCCCTGTTCTAAAATCAGGGGAGGGGGAATAACATTTAATGAGAACGAAGAGAACCAAGTAGAAAAGGGTCTGAAATTCGACCCCGTTTTCAAGTTAGCAGGTCGGGCCTCCACAGTTTCATGGAGGCTAGCAGAAGACGTGACACTCCGCGGTCACTGTCATTCACAGCATCCACGCAGCACAAGCCTCGTGTTCACGTTGGTTTCCTCCATGTTTTGCAGGGCCCATGAGAAAGACTCCGGAATATGCTGGGTCTGTGTCACATCTGAGAACCCCCAAGATTACGAAACCCCCAATCTTGCAAGGGCGTCTTCAAACACACCTGCCCACCCTTTGCCCCCGCGGGGGGAGAGCTATCTCTAGTTTCTAAGGTGGTTTGCTAGGCCAACATCCTTGAAGAGGTAGTCCAGAACAGACAGTCACAGACATGTAAACGCTGTGGGAACGGCCCCCCACGCCTCAACATAAGTAAATATGAAAAGATGAAAGGAAGAGACAGGTGACTTAGGGAAAAGGAACAGAAACAAGGTTTCCTATAGGACATCTCCCGAGATTGCCCTATCACTGACCGTGTTAGCAAGTATTCCACTTAGGACATGGTAAACCGTGTTAGTAAAGCATTTCCCTTCACCTGAAATATTAGTGTTTTTTATACTTGTTAGCAAAATTCTTGAGAGCTGTTCTTCCGAGGAGGTTTCAAGGAAAAAAGGGAGGTTATTGGAGGGATTTCCACAGTGCTGGTTCCGTTCCTACAGCAGTCCATAAGGACACTAAGGCCTTCGGCTGTGGGTGCTCTCCCTAATCAGCAGCTAGAAAGTTGAGTGCTCGTCACTGAAGAAGCATCCCTCTCTCAATGAAAGCCTCTTCACTGCAGCTTCTGTTAATGAAGGACAAACAATACCCTCCCCCACAAGAGCCCACAGGGTGAGAAGGAGAAGATGAGCACCCTCAGGAGGGTCCAAACACCGGCACCAAAAAGAACCGCCAAGTACAAACACTGCCGCCCTCTCACTGCCTGCCACCCTCCCGCCGACCTATTTCAGTCCTCGATGATGTCTGATGATTCTCTTCTTAATAATATAAGACTTCCCTAAATGTTTCTCACATATAAAACAACCTGAAAGTCCTCCAAGCTGCAAAGCAAGAGCTATCCTCCGGTTTTCTCCGTCTTTATGACACTGTAGCACAGGCGTGGCGGGAGTGGGCCGCAGGGGACAGAGCGGAGGCTACCGAATGCATTTCGCACTGTGGTCCCCGAGGCGAGAAGGCAGGCATTTGACTTCCTCCAGCGGCACATCCTTGGCCGTTCTTAAAGCTGCCAATCACCAACTAAACTTGGTGAGAATCATCCGGGGAGCTTTGAAGAATGAAACCATACTGCCTTGAAAACGACTGTAACAAGAAAAAGGTAGAATTACAGTTGACTGTAGACAGAGTGGTGATGAGCACCCTTGGAGGCATGAGTTTTCATTTCAACCTACAGGCTTTATGATGTTTTTCTGCAACGGCTCACAGCTCGTTAACCACTTGGTTTGATATGCGTGTTTGTGTGTATGTTGGGAGCAGCAGGGAAAGAATTTTGATTGGTCAAAGGAAAACATGATTTAATTTGTGTTATTTGCAGTGAGTTTATAACGGTATCTCGGTTCCTTCAAAAAAGAGAAAATATTTACAAACTAAAAAGTGGCTAATAATAATGAGCTCTGTGAGTTGGGACTGTAAGCATGCTTTTTGTCAAATGGAAAAGTCGGTTTTACTCAAACATATCTGGCTTGATTAAAATTCCCACAGTGATTTGAAATTTAAAAACTACACGAGTTAACTAGGTCTCTAATGTCAGTTTTAATTACTAGAAAATTATTAAGTTTGAAAACATTTTTTGCACGTACCATGTGGCTTGCTAATTTTGGTCTTGGAATTGAAGAGTAACTTGGAGTCACATTGCTTCAAGAATGTCATAAATGAAAAACATAAGGACTTGGAGGTTAAATTCTGATGGTCCCCTTAGTAGCTATGCACCCTTAGGTGGAATGCATGCCCTCTCTGAGCCTTTGTCTCCTAATCGGCGGCATTTACTGAGAGGATAAAATGACATACTACATGGAAAGTATTTAGCACAGCACCTGGCACTTAATAGGGCCTCAAACTTCTTAACTCCCTCCTTCTCCTTTAGTGAAATACTGGGATTGTTACAGAAAACAAATATTAACCATTCAAACTAGACTAGTAATTGCAGCAGACTATGTGAAGTTGTAATTCAAAATATAAACTATAAGTAGGCTAACCAGAAGTACCGTTTTAAACAGAACTGAACACAGCAGTACTGTCCCATTTCAAACGGTGCGTCTGGTCAGCCCGCTGACAGCTTGGATTTAGCCCAGTGAGACTAGGCTGACCAGACGTACTGTTTGTAATGGGACAGTACTGCTGTGTTCTGTCCCGTTCAAAACGGTATGTCTGGTCAGCCTAAGTATAAGTTCTCAAGAAAGAAAAACTAAACCCCATCAGCTAATTCTACATCTTGGAGTAAGGAGTCCTTTGCTATCTTTTCATATGTTGACATTGACAAACATTCGCCAGCAGATGAGCAGAGCCACAGTGGGTGCTAAATATTTTTTAAAAAATAAATAAATAAACTGGATTAAAAAAATTGAAAAAAAAATAGAGGGGAGCTCTCTGCTTATTAATGAGGTTTTTTAAAAGTGAAAAAAGTTTGACATTATTTTATTTTAGCCTCAGAACACCTCAGTGCCAGTAACAAAACAAAATTATTCCGGGGGAGTGTGGTACGCAGGACCTATCAGGTAAACTCCAAATTGCTTATCCTGACCTTCAGAACGCCCTCGGTTTGGTTCCAACTTGTGGTTTCAAAGTTTTCTCCCTGGCAACCCTCCCGCTAGTCAGGTTAGTCTGAGGGTCCCCGGCAAATTGCCTTTCTGCCTATCATTCTGCTTGTTTCCGCATCCAGGTGACAAACTCAAATGCCACAGCTGCAGGCCAAGAGCAAAATGCAGACCCCGAGGGACCTGGTCTTGCAATTGCCCAAGAAAAGCTGGAACTCTACAGGGTGGTGTAAAAATGTCCCGATTTTTAAATAATTACAACTAATTAAAAATGTTTAAAAATTGGATGGGCTAAAACAAAAACAAAAACAACCCTGCAGGCTAGATTGAACCCCTCAGGGTCTGACACTTGCAAATCCGGAATGTCACCCCAAGTGTGCCTCCTCAATGGAGTCAGGAGAAATTCCACCTCCCCCTGGGCTCACCACCTTCTGGACTCATCCTCTTACTGTTCATCTCCTCTTTAACACTTATTTCTGGGCTGGTTTAAACTCCTCTTTAATGGTTTTTCTTTTAAGCTCTTGGAGGTCAACGATCATATACTAAAAGGATATCTGTCCTGTGCTGTTTTCCTTAATTCAGAACACACTGCATGTGGTGAATGAATAAATTACTCATATCAGAGTTTTTTCCCAACTGATATAAAGATTGCTATATCCAATAAACCCATGTTTTCGTTGTGGTTTATTTTTAGTTCCCTATACCTTTTTGCTATTCGGCAGAAAGTCATACAAAATTTTTCTTCCTTTACCCCAATTCAAGGAGGGCACAATCAACAAATACAAGTGAAAATATATGAATGTAGACCCCAGGTTCACTCTACCCAAATTGGTGCCTCCCTGTACACACTGGACCTAGGAGAAAAACCCTAGTAAATGGAATCACTTGGGAAGCTTTCTTTCAGTTCATTGATAAGCTACTGTCACCATCTTATTTAGGATATTGATACTTCCTGTTATACTGGGGAGAGGGGGAGATCTATATTCAATTATAATATCAAAATGTGCTTGTCTAAATTTATATTATTTGTACAACACAATGGCCTATTGTTTGGATTCCATTTATCATAGTTGGCTTGCATTTTTGTGAGAAATTGAGTAATATCTATGTGTCAAAAAAAAAAAAACAAACAACAAAAAACCTCTATTTCTGGTTCAATCTGTGCCCTTCCTCCCTTAACTGGGTCCAACACACCCTTTATTTAAGGCTTTGTTGTGTCGGTCTATTATAGGTCCCAGGGCATTTTGTTCATAGTTCAAATCGCTGTCAAGTTGTAAAGCAAAGTCCTTCTGCTTTTGTAACAACTTTGGGCTCTCTCAACTTATGGGGCACAGCAGGTACAGTTGGAAAACATGAGCATCATAAAGAACACTGCGTACTAGCAGTCAGAGCTTGGGGGAGTCTCGTTAAACTTCTAAGCCACTGTTTTTTTATCTGCAAAATGATGGTAGTAATCCTTAGCTATGGAGGCATTATGGGAATTCAGAGACTCCTATGTAAACAGCAAGCATGAAAGGAAAAGAAGCTGTTGCTCGTTTTCCCCTTCCCCTCGTCCCTACCCTTCTTAACTGAGAAATTGACAGACTATGGTCACCCCTCCTCCGAAAGGATGTGGCATCTGGAGAAAGGCACTCTTACCGGGTTTTACACCCCATTTATAATTTCTCCATGGATCTCCTTCAAGCATTGTTAGATATTTCTTTCATCCATTTATTCATTCAACAAATATTTGCTTCTCCTTTGAGTGATTTGTAGAATGAATGAACAAATGAATCCATAAACTTTCTTTAAACATTACGAAAATTGCTCACGGAACGTTTTCATAGCTCATCAGCTGTCATTAGTGTGAGTGCATTTCATGGGTGGCCCAAGACAATTCTTCTTCCAATGGGGCCCAGGGAAGCAAAAAGGTTGGACACCCCTGAATTAGAGTGATGATGTCAGAATAGGTTTGTGGGCTTCTCAAATTGGCAAACTTTAAATTCAGGAAGAAAGAAGACTTGTGGGTTACTAGGTGAAAAATTAATGGGGAAAGCTTTGTGTGGCCTAATTTAACCATAAAAACTATGAGCCAGTACTGTAGTCATTGAAAAAGAAAGTCCAAATTTTATTAAGGTGTAAATTGCAATATGAAATCATACGGTGTTTGACCTTACGACAAATACTTGTAAAAGCTTAGCATTCATTCATCCAAGAATGAACTGTAGGCATTAAGCACCTTCAGTGAACTAAATAAGAAATAACTTAAATTAGTAAATCTAACATTGCTTCCAGCTTGAGCCGTGACTCCTCAAGAGAAAATGGAGTTTAAAGAATAGCTTGTTTTACCGAGAATAACCATCGTGTTACCAAGTTAGGGTCCGACTGCCCGCTGCCCAGAAGCTCATAGCAATGGAGAGACAAGGCTGATGAAAGGAAAGCAGGTTTACTTCAAATGCAAGTATTCAGGGGAGGCAGGGGACCCCTGTCTCAGAGACTACCTTCCCCATCCTTGGGACAGCCTGAAGGTTTTATAGGCACCTAGGAAGTAACAGAACAAAGGAAAGGAATAGGTGGCCAGGCCATTCATCGGGAGAGCGTCTCCTGGGGTCTGGTTTGTTCTACGATATTGTAGTTATCTCAAACCCGCTGTTAGGGGTGAGTCATGCGTCAGATGACGGAGAATCTCAGTCCAGAATTGTAGCCTGGTTGTTGGTGTCTGGAGGCTGAGGGCTGACTCAGTTTCTTGCAACTTAGTGTTTTGTTGATTAACAAGGTTAACGAGTTAATGCATGTCACCTTGACAAAGCAGAGCAATTAAACGTGGCAGTGAGGGAGAGAGACAAAGAAGAGAAAAAACGTAAATTAAAACGGAGTAAATCAAACTACAGATCAGTAAACCAAACGAGATTGCCACATGCTTAAAAGTATCTAGTCACCCTTACATTATGAGAAAATAAAGGAATTTTATTATTCAACCTAGAAAAGAGAAGGCTAAGGAATAAATAACATTTGACTTTAAAATAGGAAAGATTTCACTAAGAAAGGCAATGAAAGATTGTTGACTACCGTTGGCAAATGTAAACAATAAGATTGACCTAAAGACGGATTTCTGGCAAAGCAGAGGAAGATCTGGAGAGGTGTTACAGCACAGGAAGTTCTGAGGAAGGCTCCGTATTTTCTGTCCAGGAGGTCTCCGAGGAGAAAACCATCTGTCACTGCCAGAGAGCTTTTCAACAATCAACCACATTGAAAGTATGTGACATACAATTATAAGATTGAAAGAAAACTTCAAAGGATCCTCTTATCTTATGCCTCCCAGACAGACAGTTCAAAAGATCACTTGAAAATAGCTATTCACCCTTTCCTTTAAAATCTTCAGAGAAAAAGTTTACTCCCTGCCCACTGATAATACATCATACTGGCTTTTTTTTTTTTTTTGTCCAAGTTACAGAGTTTCTGGAGGTATGCTTTAAATTACTAGCCAGAAGAACATAACTGACCTAAATAGTCGTGGGCATCCATGTATTGTGGAAAGACTCAAGAAAAATAATACATATCCCTTCAATTGTTAATGTCTTTCATTGGAAAAGGATTTGTGTACCTCAAGGTTCTATCGCTTCTTATGAGTGAGAAGCATGGCCTAGAAGAGAGAAATGGCCTGTGATTCAAGGTTAGGACAAGTCTGCTGGTGAGCTAAGTTACAGCAGCTTCTTGTCTACGTCCAACAATCACATAATTCATCACCCAAACTGGAACACTTCTGATGGTGAATGGTTGAGGAGCTCTTAATTTTATAGCAGAACAATAGGCATAAAAGGGATACGTCCCAGAGAAACTTGGATGCTTGGCCACCTTACCAATAACCAAATTTCACACACAATAAAAATAATAATAGGACCTCTTTAATTTACACTAGAAAATGAACTTCCTTGCTGTCTGATTTATAGACACCTAATGTGACTACTCTGAAAAGTTGTTACTAAAATCATGAATAAAGCTTATGGCTAAGAATAAATTTATTTTTGTACTTATTACCAGAGAAAATGCTCATTGCCTAGGACATTTCTCTTCTTTCTTTCTTTATGCTCAAAGAAGCAGTCCTAAAAGTGAAACTTGGTAACTGCACTGCCAAGGTTCATGAATTAGAACTTTCTGAACTCCCCTCGAAGGTTGTGATTCTTAGCCTAACGAAACAGCAAACATCGCATTTCCCTATGCACATCACAATATTCTGTACTTTCTATCAGAGAGCTCTGAATCAGTAAATTAGCCTTCATAACTTCAGGTGGTATACTTCTATTGCTTATTCACAGAGCGAATTTTCTGGGTGAGTCTGGCACAAGATCCTTAAGAACAATTCTTCCAAATCAGTGTAATTTTATCTCTAATATATGTTACTTTACTGAGAGATGTACATATTTGAAATATCAGACGTTCTAGCTAGCTAGCATGTAAAGTATTCTCTCAGTTGGCTCTGAGGGTCACTCTTTTAGTCCCCTTGAACTTCCCATTCTTCCCTTCCATCCCAGTTTAAATACCTGAGGATCACTTAACAAATCCGATTTCCTCATCTTCAAAATGAAAAGGTTTAGACCAGAAAAGAGCGAAGGGTCTATCTGGCTTTAAATTTCTACAGTTAAGATCTCATTGGAACTATTGCAAGAACTTCCCCAAAAGCTCTCACCTTGTATTGTCTCACTGCTCCAATTCACTAACACCCGATGCCACAACATTCTGCTTCAAACACCACTTGGTTTCTAAATACTCTGCCCTACAAACCAGAGGGGCTCTTTGATGATCCCCTTTAAGGAACCAGCCCAAATAGCTCACCCTTATGAAACATCACTTCTCAAAAGTTTCAACAGGAGCTTACTTTCCAGTCTTTCCTTTACAATAGACTTAACATGCATTACATATTTCGGAACTCAAAAATTTTCTTCTAAATATTTTACTTTAATTCCATTTCTTTTGACTATGCATTCAATCTATGTTTCTGGGTTTTAAAAAATATATGTATAATGATAGCATTTATTCAGTAAATATGGGGAAGCACTTACTATTTTCAAGGCACTGAGGGGAAAGCTATGAACAAAGCAACAACACAGTGAAAGTTCTTGCCCTGCTGGAACTTACATTTGATGGAGGAGATAGACTATAGGTGATAAATGAGCGCTAAGTAATAATAGCAATAATATTATAATAATGAAGCAGGACAGGAAGTGATGATGGAAGGTGAAGAGGGAAGGCCTCACTGAGGAGGTGGTGTTGGAGCAAAGACCTGAAAGAAGTAAGGGGGTGAGTCATCCGAAAATCAAAGAGAGTAGTTTTTCAGGCAAGACGCTGGGCAAGAGCCCGAGGGTGGGCATGAGGTGTGAGCAGCAGTGAGAAGACTAGGGTGGCTGGAGTCAAAGCCCTACCTGGGCCTACAAAGTCCATTGTTTCCTTGGCCTTTGTGTTCTCCTCTGCTCCCCTCATGCTCACTGGTTCAGATACTCTGGCTTCCTTACAATTTTTCAAACACGTGAAGCATGTTCCAACTTCTAGGCCTTTGCACTCACTCTTTCCATTGCTCTTTTATCAGCTGGTCTCATGCTTCCTCTCTCCACCGGAGACTCCGTTCAAATATCGCTTCGTGACTTTGTCTCTCCTTCCCAGCTTTAGCTCATCCGTAGACATGATTAATTATGGATTTGCACCTCGCCTGTCTCCCCCTGGTGGAATGCAGTTCTAGCTGCTTTGTGCACTGGGGTAGCCTCAGAAGCCAAACATTTCCCAGCACATAGATGGCACTCAATCAATGTCTGTTTGCTCTATGGCCGTAAAGTCGACAGGCTTTATCCATCTGGCCACCTGAAGTCTTTAGTGTTCAGTGGGACATCCAAGTTTTAAACCTCTGAACCCATTTGAGAAGCTAATTGTCTTAATCATTTGCATGACTATCAAATTATTCAGATTTAGAAAGTGTAAACTCCCCAGAAAGGGGATAGTAGAGAAATTCTTATGATCGTGAAATAAAGAAAAGAAGAAAAAGCAGAAAAATCCTCAAGCTGTTATTGTAGGTGATTGTTGTCAACAAGAAAATGGTAGTGATACCACAGGGTCAAACCTCTACATACAAAAATAAATGAAATGCTAGAAACATGTTTTTCAGCTTCTGCAGAGCACTTTTGAGCTACAATTGAAGACATTTATGAACCCCGTGAAGTTCTTGCAACTTTTGAAGGAACTTAGCACTGATTTAATATATTGAAACAACAACAAGAACAAAAGCAAAACTATTGCTCCTCAAAAGAAAAAATATAAATATTTATCTGCAGCAGACTGAAGGCATTAAAGGCCATAATCACTAACTCATCAGGCAATCCAAGCAAAACCAGAAATAATCACAATCCAATTGAAATGTTGGCAAGCTTTGGGAAGGCTGAGATTGGGGATAGAACAGAGAAAAGAGGATGGAAGAGACATTTGCAAATCTAAAGGGAAACTATTCTAACAAGTTACTTATAGCAAACAAATTTAGTCTCCTGTATTCTTCCAACATGATTTGGCATTCCCAGGCATAATTATATTTCTCATAGGGACTGACATGAACCAGATTGTGTCTCCCTAAAATCCATCTGTTGAAGCCCTAATCCTCAATGTGATGGTATTTGCACATGGGGCCTTTGGAGATAACTGGTTTAGATGAGGTCAAGAGGGTAGGGCCCACATGGTAGATCAGTGGTCTTATAAGAAGAGACATGGCTATCTGTAAGTCAGGAGGAAAATCCTCACCAGAACCCAGCCATGCTGGCATCCTGATCGAGACTTTCAGACTCCAGAAGTGTGTGAAAATCAACGTCTGTTGTTTGAGCCACCCTGGTTATGGTATTTTGTTACGACAGTCCAAGCTGAGTAGTACAGGGTCCCAGCAAACATGGGGAAAGTTCCAGCACAGAGAGGGGATGAAATTAGACTGTAACTGTATCTTTTTCTTCTTCAAAGGGAGCACCTGAGTGGGGTGAGGCTTACCTTCCTACACTCACGGATGGGAATTTGTTGGCAAACCTACACAACACACATTTTTGTGCACCCTAGTTTCTAACGGAAAATAAACACATGCCAACTTCCTGAAAGAACTGAGGAGAATTTTTCAGTTATAAGCTGGATAAGTCTGTTCTAATTTTGAATGAATCTCAACAACTGGCAGCAGTCTTTGAAAATAACAATTACAAAGAATGCAATAGTTGCACCTTTCTTGATATTATGGTGTAATGGAAACATGAAAAATAATGTGTTTGTATGATGTTTTCCTCTCTGACTTAGGTGCCATTGTTGACAGAGAGATTCTTCTATTAAGAGAGCAGCTGTTTTTCTCAACAGATACCATGGAATTAAGAGACAGACAATTTGAGCCCCTGACTGTGCTAAGAATGTTTGGAGATTAAATACTCCAGGACTCATGTATCTAAACATTGATTCCTTAAATGCAGACCAGAAACTGTAATGTTATTAATATTCAGAAAACTAAAGGATGTTTTTCAATTCAGTCACTCCACTTAGAGTTGTTAAGCACCTACTATGTGCTGGCCCTGTGCTAGAGCACACTGGTATTAAGAGTGGCCAAATAAAAATACAGGAAAGCCAGCTAGGTTTAAATTTCAGATAAATATTCAAATGTAGCATTGGATGCACTCATACTAAAACTTTATCCATTGTTTATTTGAAATTCAAGTGTAACAGCGTGCTTTGTATTTTTATTTGCTGACCCCAGTTCACATAGGAGACAGCTCCAGGTCCTATTCTCAAGCTTCTCAATTATTTTACTTTTTATCTTAAACTCTGACAATATAACTAATCATCAGCCATACGATGGTGGAACTGAGATACCTTACCTGGAATACTGATTAGTTAATATGAATTACAAAATCTAATTAGTGTAATTCTTATACCCATATACTTAGAGTTTCTCACTGGAAAGCCCTTGAGATTTTTGTGTTTTGTTTTGTTTTGTTTTGAACCCAGGTTCTTCAGGCCTGCTTCGGATCCACCAAAACAAAATATTCTGGGTTGGAGGTAGACAAATATTTCCGTAGGGGGGAAGGATTTCACCACCCTTTGATCCCACCGAAATACCAGTGGGCTGGGGTTCTTCCAACAGCACCACGTTGGAGGTGACCTTCCCCACCGGCGCCCACGGGGCAGCCCAGGTGGGCGTGGCAGAGGCCCCCGGCACAGGTGTGCCGCCCACGCCGGCCAGTCCCAGGGCGGCTCTGAACCTCACGTCCCCCCACCCTTCCTCGGGACTTAACTGTTCTGTTTTGTTCTGCATTGTCTTTACCGCAGCTGCAATGAAATTTCACCAGTACCCTCACGCTGACAGGTTTCTTATGTTTCCTCCCAAAGATTAAGGATTTTGTTTCCTAAGGAAGAAAGGAGGGCAGGATCCGCTCTGAGAGTCTCGTCCCCAACCCCCCATCTCATTCTGCAGAATTCTCTCCCTCCCTCCTTCCCGCCCTCCCGTCCTCCCTCCCTCCTATCATTCTGCCCTCCCTTTTTCTCTCTCTCGGACTAAACTTTTGCTGGGTTTTCTGACGTACCTGGGCACAATGCTACTGGAGAGCAGTGAGCCGAGTTCAGCCAGGTGACTGGCAAAAGGACGCTGGTGGCTAAGTGTGACGGGCAGAGGCTGAGGCCCCCGAGGAGGGGTTTACGAATAGAATCCACACCCCTGTGTAGGCTTTCGCTCCATGAACCCCACCAGGGGCTCACAGAACAGGCTGGGAAAGGCCTGAGTCTGCAGATCACGGGATCTGAGAAACAGAGAAAGCCGACTGAGAGAATAACAGAGATGTGCAGAGAGGACCAGAGAGTGGCACAAAGCTCTGACTGTCCGGATGCCGTTCCCCAGCCCCCCTCGGAGACCATTGGACACCACAGTGTTGCTTACCACTGAAGTTATTATGGGGTGCGTATCTCAAAGTCAACAAAAATATCCCAACTCAGACCACTCCCTTGGTGATTTGAAATCCTCCTCCTCACGATCCTGTCACTGTTTCTTGACCACGTAGTGATATCCACAACCATCTAAAACTGTTTTTATTGTTATTTTTTAGATCACAATCTGGCAAAATAAATGATAAATTTATTTCCCTGGTTAAGCCATGAGAATTAAAAATAAGTTTATAACCCACCGTGTCATCATCATGTTGGAATCTGGCTATCTTTCCATTTATTTCCTATTTTCCATCCGAATCTAAAGGGACATATTAGCGAGAGCAGAGGAAGTAGCCAGTGAGCCACGGTATAAGCAGAGTTCCAGAAAGAATGATTTCCTATACCGGCGTTTGGTACACAACCTTGGCCCACGTAGTGACCGAAGTGTTCCTTTGTCACAACAGAAGTATACTGTCAAAGAAAAATACATCTTACCTGTCAGATGAGGAGGACTTGCATTTTCTGTCTCTGGAAACCACTTTTGAAGTTAAATATTTCCCAAGATAATATGAACTAAAATCAAGGCATTAAGTAATTGCGCATATGATAAAATGGGTAAAAATAGTCAGACCTGCACACAATCTCCCACAGATTGCAGGCTGGGGTAACTTGTTCCTAATTAAGTTGGTAAATTCTTATTAAAGAAACAAAACTGGATGATAATAATTATTATTCATTTATTATAGAAAACCCCTCACGCTGCCAAGCTGAAAACATTTCTCAGGCAGTTATTAGTGGTTCACTCCATACTCAGCTCATTCCGTTTTCCCATTGGAGAGATATGAGTGCAGCTTGGTAGATGCTGCAATATGATAATGACCAATTGGGTTCTTTGGGGCCCTTTTGGAATTTATAGCGATATAATTTATCCTCTAAATTGACTGAACTTGTGATGGAATTATGATGATCCAAAACAGATAAAAATGGAGACTATTTTCCCTGCACGTCCCTCAACGGTTATTGAAGTGCATTGCATCTTGGTATTTAAACGAATTAACTGACAGCTGTAAGAAATCCCTTGTACAACATTCTGAAAGGTGATTGATATTTACAAACAAATAGATCCTAAAGGAAATACAGTAGAGAGAGAAGAAAACATTTCTACATAATGCGTTTTGATTACGTCTTTTTCTTCCTCCTTGAAACACAGGCCCCGGGGAGCTCGCCCGTGCTTTCTCCTAACTAGTTCTGCAGCTAAACAGACATCCCAGTGAAGGGAAGCTGTCATTCCCGATGCACTCTACAGGAAAAGCAATGTAATTCCTTGTGGTCACATTATGCACAGCCACAATCTCCTCTAATTTGGTGCATTTGAGCCTCTAAGCCACAGGAATCAATGTCACTGAGCAGTAGTGGGTAAATGAAATAATTGCCCACCAGTTGTTTCATTAAAGATCGGGCAGCTGAAACAGTCTCTGCGCAAACATACCTATAGCCCCCGGGGATTGCTGAAGATGAATGCTACAAACGCTAACTTAAAGAAACACTCTTAGAGGAATACATTTCTTTTTCGACCAACGCATCAGTAATATATTTAGTTTTCCTCTAACATGCAGCCCACCCAACGAAAGCAAAAGCAAATAAAAACACCCTGCAAATGACAAAATCCAAAGTGAGATTAGCATTTCCTTCCTTGGCAGGTTATTTCAGTTTGAACTCTCTTCTTCTTTTATCATGGCTAACTTCCCCAACAGCACAGCAATCCTGCTAGTTCAGGCGGAATGAAGTCTGTGCTTCCGTAGTTTGATGATTGTGAACTCTGGTGCTGGTGTGATGTGGATGCTAATGTGAGTGTTCTGTTACTTATTATTGAAGAAAGAAGAGTATTGCCTTGTGCTCTTTATATTGTATGACGTCGAACCAGAAAATTAATGAGGCAACAGGTTATATATTTTTTTCCATGCATAGAGATTGACAAGCGAGAATGAAGATGAATGAATGGATAGCAGTTACATCTTGCTGGGGTGAGGGGCAGGGGGAGTGGTGCTCCTCGCCTAATGTACTAGGTGTGATTTTTAAAAATACAGTGAATGTTTAAATAAAAAAGTGTATTATAGTAAAAGACATATTGCCATTAATCTCCCTCAAAATAAAAAAAGGTTTATTCTTTTTGGCTAAAAAAAAAAAAAATTGATCCATTATTACATAACAGGCACCGTCAGCTACTGTCCAATTTTTGTGTCTATAATGTGAGTGGACAGGACTAAATGATTCATAATGCATTCCAACTCTAAGAATCTTTATCTAAAATGTTCATTGATTTCTTATCTCCTGTATCTCTGAAGAGAACAGCACTAGACTACGATGAGTTCACCGGTGACAGATTCTAATGGCACACAGAGGAAGTTGACAGAGAAAGAAAAAAATATAAAACACCAATATTAAGATAATTTTGTTAAGTGGTAGAAAATATTTCTTGGAACAGGACTATTTGAGGACCTTATCATTAGAGTATGGAATGCAGATATTAAAAATTTCTTAAATCTCTTCTATATAGTTTTAAAATAATCAATAATGGTAATTTGTGATCACACCAAATATCTCCAGATGCTTAAAATGTCAACCTGTAATTAATTTATCTTGATGTGAAAATATTTTATCATTTTAAATGAATGCTTTTAGAACATATCACACCAATTTGTAAGTTAATTTTTTTAGTGCCCACACCATCCACGTAGACTGGACTCCCTTGCTGGTGAGGTTAGACTGCGTCAAAAAACAGGATTGTGGAAAAGGTCCAGGACTTGACATCTGGGGACCTGGGCTCTGCTTCTGACGCTGTGTGTGGTTTCAGACCTATCACTTTTGTTCTCCCTGGTGTCCCCATGGATACAATGAGAGCGTTAGATCCCCTGGAGCCAGGATTCTGAAAGGAGACAACTCAAAATCCCAGCCCATTGCTCAATCCAGTTGCTGGTGACACCTTTCCATCAGCTCTGGAAGTGACTCTAGGTTATCTGGTGACATATGACCTAAATAGCAAGTTATCTGCCCCCACTTCTCCCTGCACCCCAACACACACATTCAAAATTCAATAGCACGTTGAGGGTGGGATGCCAAGCACAAACAATCCCATGCAAAAGGAGGGGGCGGGAGGTGCGCAGCTGTCACCGGGGCCTAGGGAAGATGGGGTGCCGCACTCAGGCATGTGACACAGCCCTGCCGTCGCAGTGAAGATTCTCGATCAGACTTTCACTCTTATTCTCTGAAAGGAACTCACCTGTCCGTTGCTCCCTGGAGCTCTGGCCTGTCCTCCGGAGGGTCCTCCTGACCCTTCACCCACCACTGCCACAGCCACCCTTGGGATTGGGAAACACGGCCCAGAAGGAGACGCCTGGCGGGCCGCGGGCGCACGTTTGGGATTTCAGGAGTGTTTCAAACTCAAATTCCAGTCCAGACCTCTCATTTCTTGGCAATACAGGTTTCTAAAGATTTACTAGACTTTTAAATATATTTTTGAGTAAAAACATGCCCAAATTTCTTCCTAGACGTAATATTCCTCACTTTTTTTGTTTGTGTTGTGCTCTGGCTCTAGACTTCTATCAATTTAGTGACACCTATGTGGAGGTCCATCAGAACAACGGTGGAAAGGCCGTTCCCTTAGACTCAGGTTTGCGGAAAGCTGAGTCAAGTTCACCTGAGATGTCTGATGGCCTTTGTCACTCAGAAGGCGCTTACAAATCTGTGGCACTTCCATCTGCAACACGGGACTTCCAAGTTGGCCGTAGAAGGGGAAGAGAATGAATGATGGCCTGGGAGGTTGGAAGGCCACGTGCGCGTTACTGCTCACATTTCATGGACTAGAGAGAGCTCAGGATCGACAGGAGACTGAGAAATGGAGTCTCGCTCAGCGTTGCCCAGGAGCTCTGCCACGATGCACACGTTCTGTCTGCACCCTGTTCAAAGCCACGTGCAGCTACGGAGCACTTTAATTCTTGCTGGTACCACTGAGGAATTGAATTTTTAACTGTATTGAATTACAAATCATTTCAGTAGCCGCAGGTGAGTGGCGGCCACCATGTTGCCTAGTGCAGGTTCTCCTTCCTGTCCCAGGAAGAAGTGAGTTTGCTGAGCAGCAGAAAGTCAGTCTCTGCTGCCCTGTGGACAGCCAGTGGTCGTAGAAGGCTTCTGGGGGCACAATTTCAAGTATATTTCCTGTGGTGCCTTCCAAACACTGCTCCTATACAAAAACTAGAAGTCATTCCCACCCTCTTTATCCAGGCATACCAGTGCGAGCTGAGAAAAATGGACCACTTATACTTAGGATTATGTTAAAAACCATATGTGAGAAAATGACTCGTGCTCTATACATAGAAACAGGAATTGAATGTAATAAAAGGGACCTTATGCTGATCACAGAAGTTTCTGGGTGTGCCTTTCCCCTCATTTCATGCACAAGGAATGTACTAATCTTCCCATGTGCGATTCTGAATGAATTACAGATAGGCTTCAGTCAGTTGAGCTCTGTCATTGACCATATTTTGTGTAGGAGAATGTCATGGGAAGGTTATTAGGGCACTGAAGTGTGTTAGCTATTCTCGAAAGAAAACTAAATCCTTGTTGATCAAAATGCAAAGCCTTTAGAGCCAAGTGTGTAACAGTAATTTGGGGGAAGTAAATTTTTTAAATTGTCAATTGCTCCTCTAGAGAAAGATTAATATTTTGTATATTTAATATATTTATAATTTGATTAATTACATGTTATTTCTAAAATATTTATGTATGAATGATTATATATTATTTCTAAAAATGAAATAAGCATTTTCATAAGAACACTGGGAATCTTTCCAACAATCTTTGAATTTTGATTTTTTTAAATTTCCCATTTTTTCCCACATCTATGCTGCTTTTTTATACAGAATTTATAATCATGTATTTCTTTTCATCAAAAAGACTTGTGTGGTTGAGGAACGCTGAGGACAAGTGTATTTCTTGTGAATTGGTGGTAGTCTAAAATGACTGGAATTGAAGTCCCTTAGAGCAAATAAAGAAACACCGTGTATAACAGCTCATGCAAGGTCCACACACCCCTCTTCCCATTAAAGTTCAAGATGCAATACTCTGGTATCACGTTAATACTTTGGTTAGTAATGTTTGTATTCAGTAAAACATGATTATATGAATGTTTGTCTTCGTTTCCTGCATTATCTTTCCCTGAATAGCTGGAGGCAATACTTTGGAAGAACAAACAAACAGAGCTAGTTCCAAGCAAAATTAGAAAACAAAACACTGATATTTCGTTTTCTCAATCATCTTTTTCTTAGATTTTTCAGTACCTTTGCATTTCCCTGCTTTAAATTAATCAAAATCTATTTACTTTAAAGGGCTGGATGTGCCGATTTTACAATCTTTTGAAATCATTTGAATTTGAGTGTCCGTTCTTCTGCTAGCGATTCACCTGTTCTTGCTTCGAGTGAAACTCTTCTCTGATGAAAGAATTCCAGGTAGGAAGCAGGAAGTTCCAGAACTTGCAGTGGTGACCTTCAGGGGCTGCCAAAAGCCACACAAAAGAAATGGTCAACTTGCCCCTGTGGGAGAAGATGGAATTTCATAGGTGATGATTCCATGCTTCAGGAGAGGTGATGGCATTCATGTTTTCAGTCTCTTTCATCTGTGAACACTTCTTGAAGGCTTGGACAAAAAAAAAAATTTTTTTTTGGACCAACTAATTGTCACGATTACTAACTTAAAACTAAAATGTGCGAATTATTTTATTAGTTGCCAAGTCATATAAAGCTAGAAATAGGGTTGCTTCCTTTTCTAAGACCTATCTCCCAGCTCCATCTAAAATTTGCATGTAAGTCTTGTACTTCCTTTGTCAAGTTCCCTCTGCTTTGGGGCCAGGGGACCATGAGCACATTTTTACTTCCAGAAACTTCTTGGAGATGTTCATCTAAAGACTCCTCACGTCATTGTCCTCATAGTGAATTAGGACAATGAGGACTCAGGGGATTCTTCTAAGACTGGTTGTCTCTTAAAGGGATTGGTAAGATTGTTTCATTTTCTCTTAAACTAGTTCATTTGGAACTGCCTGACAAGCCCACTGTCATTTCAAAGTGGTATTTTTTGAAGAAAAGTACTTTAGTTATTTAATATGTTTTGTTATTTTAGTAATTTAGTTAGTTGGTAGCATTCATTCAATTTGTGTATTCATTCAAACCTCTCTCCCTCTTTCTCTCTCTCCCTCCTCTTCTCCCCTCCCCCCACATGCACGTCAATGCTTGGTACTGAAGGTGTAATAAATAGTCCATAAGTCATAGACCCACACCATAGGTAAGTTACAAATAGTCTCCTTTTTCAATAGTGATATAATCTTCACCCCTACGATGCTGTTGATGTTTTTTCTTTTCAGGTTTCAAGAAGAATAGATCACCCTTTCTTAGACCAGGGTGGACACACAATGTGTCATCCATGCAGAGTTTTGAAGTGAACAGGGGTACTATTAGCAATTATGTCTGGACCACAGAGTAGTTCACTTTTCTTAGATGCATCTTCGCCCTTTCTGACGCCCCATTTGTGCCCCATGTACTCTGACAACACTTTACTAGATAAGCAGGTTTGTATGCCTACCTCCCTCTTTCAAATTGTAAGTCCGCCTCTTGGCTCTTAGCTTATTACCCTCTTCCCTCCTGCTGAGGGCGGGCAGGATGGCAGGTATGATGGTGTGATGGGAGGGGGTCTAATGAGGGTACGATGGTGTCTATGATGACACTTATGCTGTCCAAAAAGCATCGCAGTCTGGGCTCCAGAAACTCGATGAGAACCATTCTTAAGACCCAGCATCCAAACAATTTCTCTACAAGACTCGGCTACAAGCGAGAGAGGTAGTCCCTGATACCCTAGCGCTACAATTTAAGTTAAATATAAAAACAGGAAGTAATTCGTGATGTTCAAATCTAAGCACAAAAGTTCATAATAATGTTCCAGAATTGAATTCACACACAGAATTATGGCATCACGCCATCAGCATGACAATTTTTACTGCAATCCATCTCTATCCTCGTCAACCTGTGAGTCAAATTGGAGTCATGTTAGTAATACTCTAAATTGTGTTGATTCTAGCTCTTAAAGGGCATAATGCACAAACCCACTTCCTAAAATTTCTCCCCTAAATATTTCTGAATGTAACTGGTGTGGGTCATCTGTGCTCACCAGTACTCCTTTTATATTTTTTCCCTCTTTGGCTCACTTGTTCATATCCCCGTTGTGACAGCTACTGAGGTCAGTGCTGTGACATCACCACTCGTGGCTGGTTCTGTGGAACCACACAGGTAGTCTGTGCAGCTTTAGGAAAACGGGCCAAGTGCTCAGCCTGGCTTCGACATGTTACTACACGAGGGCTGTCCAGAAAGTACCCAGCCACGTACCATGGCCCATAGAGGCATTCCTAGCTGGATTTTTCTGACAGCCTCGTACTTCACACAGTGGGGAGAAGCTGTATGAAGCATTTAGTAAGTTTGCAACAAGCAGTGGAAATTGCTGTTTCCTGAGCAGAAAAGCAGGGCTCCAGGAGTCAATCAGTATGAGAACTTTTGGCTGAAAGAGACTGAAACAAGGGATCCTCTACACATTTTGGGGGGAATTTCTGACCGGAAAGGAGACATCCTCCCTGTCCCCACCATCACTCACCTGGAGAGGAATGGGGTGTAGGATAAGGGGCTTCTCCCTGACAAAGGGTCCTTCACAATGAAACCCAAGGCAGGCCGCCCACCTGCCTGAGGACTCTGACCTTGGCCTTGGAATCAGACCGAGAACACGTACTCCCGTTGGGTTTTCCTCCCGACAGAATGCACGAATACCTTTCAAGGCCACAGTCCACATCTTCTCACTCATTCTGCTATACTACCTCCTGGGAGTTGTTTGTCCGTTACAAGATTTCAGTCCATGTTCACTAAAATTCAAGTAATTACACTATCATTCTTTCAGCAATAAATAAATTAGGATTACTAAATACACTTATCTAACATTGGTCTTCAATATATGCAAAACACAATAATCCTAGAAACTTGCCTGATTTTTCCTGGCACATATATCTCAAAGTGCAAGTTGATGTGAAAATCTCTTTAGCTCATAGTCCCCACAAAGAAAGCACGCTAGGGAAATCCTCTTTCATCCATCCTGGTAGTCGTTAGAGTCTGGAAGCTAAAAGCTATAAAAGCTTATTGGAGAGGTCGTATTATAAGTGGGTCAAATACTCAAGTGTGCTTAGTTTTTAAAATAAATCTATACTGTATAAATTTATTTGCACTTGATATCATTGCCTATTAGTCTGGGCATCTGCATTTTAAAAAATCAGTAACAGATTGGCAACATGTTTTAGCCATGGCCTGAGAAGTCACAGTAATGCATGAAGTTCAAGTAACCTATAACACTAGAAATGCTGGCCCTTAACTTTTGTAATCAGTCGTGTATCTCAGGATGCATTCAGCAGAAGGTTGTGGAAGAGAAAGTTCAACTGGCTTACTTAATGATAGGAACTTTATTTTCTTATATAAAACAAGAGGTCGAGAGTGAGGGCCCTTGCAGGGGTCCAGTTCTTTCTACCTTCCTCTTCAGCCATCCCCACGGCACTGGCTTTTCTCCTCAGGCTTGTCACCTCCTGGTCACAGTTTGGCTGCCCCAGCTCCAGGCATCACAGCTTCACCCACATCCTCTGTCTCAGATTCCTTTTTAAAGACGAGCAAAACATTTTCAAGAGGCTCCCAGGATACTTCCTTCACGTCTCATTGGCCAGAGTTCTGTTGCTTGAGTTTTCATAAACCAACCATTGGAAAACATCATGGAATTTCCACGATTGACTAAAATCATCCCCTAGGTCTGGGGAGAGGCCCAGCTTCCTTGAAGCACAAAGTGGCGAATATTTAAACAAAACTGGTTTTCAGGTGGCAGGGAAGGGGGACTGAAAATGGCCTTTGGATAGGCAACCAATTGTATCTGGTGCTTCTGCAATGGCAAAATACCACGAATGGAACGTGACCGGGAGAGGCCTTCAGTGTGTAACTGAGTCCATGTCAGCCTGGGTTGGACAGCAGCCAGCACCTCTTGTACCTCCAAGTTGCCTCGGTATCAGGCAACAGGAACAGACAAGTTTGGTTTTTAGTAAAATATATTTATTAAAATTCCAATTGTTCCGTGTGTGCTTTCTCCAATTCACACGTTTCTGTGGCTGAGAGCTGTTTGGCTATTGCTTTGCTTTCTTGATGTTAGAGCAGCGCTGATCAAAATCCTTTTATAACTTTAACAGAATGATCGTAACTCTGATTGCTCTAGGCTTTGACATATGAATGTCTTCAAGGGTGCCTCGCTATTTCCTGAGACTACATATAGGCTGGTTTTTACTGAGCATCTTAAAAAATGCACAGCTGTGACAAACAGAAAGTTAAGATGCATTTTTGGTACTTCTATATTTGGTGCATACATAATATTTAAGGAAATAATAAATGAAATCATGCAAAAAGAATATCAAAATGAGAAATCAAATTATTTGCGTTAGAAAATACAAACAATAGCTCACACCATGAGTGACGGAGTCAAGTCCTTTTTATCGTGTTTTCCTCCAGGCCACACTAATGGGAGTAATTTAACAGGATTCATGACATTTCATTTAAAGGGACAGCACTCTGTATCAGCAAAATGCAAATAAGTCTTTTGTACTAAACAGTGCTGTGACAATGCATCACGGCTTGAGATCTGGGAGTCCTCCAGCTTCTCAGAAGATTCAAGCCTGGCACCTCAGGAATGGAGGCGTCTGACCCATTCAGTCTCACTGGGAGGCGGTGGAGAGCACATGGCCGACGGGTGAGACTGGCTGGAACTGGAGCTGGAATTTGGTGCCACTTCTCCTGCTACCTCCTGTTACCAACCCCAGAGAAAGGTTTCATCAGGGAGTCACCAATTCTAGCAGCGAGTCAGTAGGTAAAGAGGGGATTTGAGGGGAACCTAATGATGCCCATGATGTCTTCTCCTACTCATGTGTCCTGTCACTGCCTTCCTCCCAGGAGGAATGGATCCTCTTGCAGCTGACCGGGGCAGGAAGAATGGGAACAGGAGTCTCTGGGCAATCTTGATGCTCTGCATCAGGTGGGAAAATCCTCATGTTGCCACGAGGACCAGGGGAAGGAAGAGCTTAGGGATTGAAGCCCCCTGAGCTGTTGTCATCTCCCAAATCTGACAATTAAGTTTGTGAACTTGCCACCATGCACTTACATTGGCAGCACTGTACAAACAACTCGGTAAGGTGTCATAACCTTAGCAAGGTTATGTACGATGACAGCTCTGATGGCCATTCCAGAAAAAGAGTTCCAAAATTGCTTAGAAGGGTGGACTAGGCGCTGGTGTCAGTACACGGCTTCCCAAGGGGGGTACTTCATAGGTGACCGTAGTGATACTCAGCAGTGAGGTATGTAGCACTTTTTCTAGGATGAGTTCACAAAATTAATTGTCCCACCTCATTCGTATACACCAGGGGTGTGTGTTCACAATTTATGAGATGTTATCTATGTACTACGTTTTGAATTTGAATTAAATTACGGTAGTAATGTGTATTAAGATGTTCACTCAAAAGATGGCGTTAATCAAATGAATGCTAGTGTCACCATGCGACAGGCAGGACAGTCAGAGAAAATGGCGGAAGCACGGTTGTCATTCAAGGAGCACAAGACCATTTTGAAGTGTTTTTTGAAATTCGAGAACATTGTTTGAGTTTCCCCCACGTTCTCCTGACTTAACACCCCTTGTCTTCTACCTGTGGGGACCTTAAAGGACGTGGTGTACCATAGAAAACCGGCTACACTGGCGGTACTTTGGGAAAAAACTGAAACGGCATGCACAGTGATACACGTGGGCACTGTGGTCAGCGTTGCTCACGCAGCAGTTCGCCGTAATCAGAGGTGTCTGGGTGCAGGTGGTCACCACTCTGAGCACCTTTTTAATTGCAGAAGTCAAACGTGACTTGTATTCATCTTTTGTTATCTGTATATATTGAGTATTACAATTTTAATACAGTTTTTTCTTTCTCAAAATGTGTATACATTATTTGGCACCCTCTGTATATAGGCTGTCCAGAAAGTATCCAGCCATGTAATATGAAAAATAGAGGCATTTGTGGCTGGATTTTTTTTCCAGACAGCAGTATAGACAGACAGACACACACACACACACACACACACACACACACACACACATTCCAAACAGAAAAGATGATACTACATGCACAGTTTTTTCTGGAAGGCTGTCTCACATGACACAGGCCATTTGGAAGTGGAAGACTGACCTAATAGGAGGTACAGCTAATATCTTGCCGTTGACTTTCAGGGGAGAATTTCAAGAGACAGACCTTTGTATTTCCATAGCTGTACAGGGTAAATGTAAGTAGGCATCAAGAATTATTTTATGAAAATATTTGTAGAACCCATATTTGGCCAGAAGATGGGCTAATTTTTTTAAAAAATCAGAATTGGATACACTGGCATTTTGCCTCTGAACTTGCACTTTTGTTTAATTTTGTTTATATGAATGCAGAAAGACAATGGTCTGAAAAAACCCAACAGATAGCCTTAGAATTTTTTTTAAAAACATAGTATATTTTTTTCTGTACTCAAAACACAATTCTAATATATATTCGGGCCCTAATGAGAATAGGATTCATTAGTTAAATAAATAAACAATTAGATTGGCAGTAAAAGTGCCGGGATAGGTAAACTTACTCTGAGGCAGATGGTAGCTGATTGTTGGACACGAGATAGAGACTAAAATTACCACCATAGCCCTGGTGCTAACAAATTTCAGGACAAATTTGGAGCAATTCAGTAGCTTCATTATGCCGTAATGTTTCATATTCTTAATTAGCACCCTTTCTAGTTCTCACAGAAGGAAAACAAAGTTCTTGCTGCTCAGAAATGGTCTCAATTTAGTATTCATTAACTTATAAGCTAAAATTGAGCGTTCTGACTTGCTCTGGTAAATGCTTAAGTTCATCAATTTGCTTTTTATTTTGCTTCAATGGGTTTCGTATTGATTTTTTAATTTTAAAAATGAACATTCATTTTTAAAACGTGTATTTTCACACTATTACTCAGAATATAGTCAGCTTTTGTTTTAAAAATTTACCCAACAGACTCTAATTGCTTGATGTTCCTTCTCCAAAAAAATCAAAATGTGCTGAGATTTAAGGAGAATTCACCTTTGTCAATGGGCTATTCTCCCAACACCATGGTGGTTTATTTTCAAAGCTCACACTTGTTTCAAACAGGGTTTTCTCATTTGTTCCAAATTCCTGACTCTTTCCAACAGTCCTTAGGATTCATACAGATATAAAGCAGATGGAAACAATTTCCCTGAAAGAAAGCTGGATGGGATTCATTTATACGTTTAGACTCTCATACTCAAAATAATTGTATGCCATTCGGGTACTTTTACACAGTTTAAAGTCAAATGGAAAAAAAAAAAATCAACTATCCAGTCCAGGTGGAAATGTCTTAAAAAAACAAAAACAAAAACAAAAGTCTTTGGACAATGTGGTGGGCCGAACAGTAATCCCCCACAGATGTCTGTGTCCTTTGTATTAGGTGTCCTGGAACCTGTGAGAGTGTTAGGTTGCACAACAAAGGGGAATTAAGGTTGCTGATGGAATTAAGGAGGCTGACCTTGAGATGGGGCGATAATGCGGTGGGTCCCATATAATCCCGAGGGTCCTTACCCACGGAAGAGGAAGTCAGAAAAGCCAGAGAGAGATTTGAAGATGTTATGCTACTGATGTCACAGTGGAAGTCAGGGGCCATAAGCCATGGATGCAGGGGCCTTTCGGAAGCCGGAAATGCCAAGGAAGGAATGTAATTCTGCCAGGGCCTTGGTTTTAGTCCATTGAGACCCAACTCAGACTGTTGACCTCTAGACCTATACGATCATAAATTTGAGGGTTTCTTTTAAGTCACTAAGTTGATGGTAATTTGTTATACAGCAGTAAGAGGAAACTAATACAGATAGTGTGTAGGGGCACCTTGAGATGCACCCCAGAGCCTGCTACCACCATTAATTCAATCCTTTACCCCATATTTGGGGTCATAGTTTGAGTGCGCGCCATGAGACAGGCAGGGGGATGAAGAGGACTGGGAATATCGCCCTGGCCTCTGAGAAGCTTGCAGTCCAGTGAGCAAAACAGACTCATAAACACAAAGACACACAGCCAATGGAAATAAGTATTTTATGAACTACATTGAACGTGCTTTTAAAGAGCAAGTGCCTGTGTAACAACCAGGGCTTCCTACATTTAAAACAAATCAGAGCCTCTCAGGCCACATTTATCTCAATAGTGAGAACAACACATTTCACCAAATACATCTTCAGGAATAATGATGATGCTCTTGAAAGATTTTCCCTGTTACTACCAATTACATCTTTAGAGCTGACAGCTTTGCCGACTAAACCCGGCGTGGAGATTCTATCGCAGGTGACTTCTGGGCTCAGCAAGAGTCACCAGAGGCCTCAGTCAGCGGTTGGTGACAGTCTCTGCTGCTGAACAGGGACTCAGCTGATTCCCATCACAGGCAATTTTAACTGGAAGTGAATCTGTCAGGGAAACTAGCTTTGTCCCACATTTTTACTCTTTTCAAACATCTTCCTCCCGATTTTACCTCCCAGTTACCCAGAACATTTCCTCTACTGTAGTGAAGAAAAGTTACCTGAAAGTAATTAACAGGCTGGAGTGACGATCTGATACGTCATACCTTCAAAGCAGATGATTGGTGACCAAAGCAGGTTCCATGACAAAGGAATTAATGAATTGCTGCAGGTAAAATACCAAGCACTGTGATCCAGGGAAGAGAAAAGCTCTAAGTACAAATTTTGTGAGCCTTAATCAAACCACACAGACCTTCTTACCAGGCGGATCTGATGCCAGACAGTTCGCTATAGCTACAAAAAAATGTCCCAACACAGAGCTAAAACAATTCAGAATTATGGTTCAACAAAGCTCAATATCATGCACATTGAAAAGTGAAAAATAAGGATCATCTAATAAACGTAACAATTGAAAACACGTAACTAGAGAAACAAGGATTGAAGGTGCGTGCATCCAGAAAATAACTAATGATGTGTCTTAGGAGTATGAACTGGGTGATGACAGGAGCAATTTGGAGCAATGAGCACTCTTGTTGAGAGAACATCTCAACTTTGTGGCCGAGTTTAGAAGAATTATCTTCCACGTCAATTAGAACCATTTCCTCTCTGTTTCCTTGTCATTGGTTTAGAAATTATGCTCATCAAATTACTCTCAATTATCATTATTAATATACTTGCAAATGTCATGTTTCAGAATTATAATAACGCATTGAGATTTTTTTAAAGTGTTTTTCTCAGTTGCGCAGTGACCTTAGAAGTAATTTTTCTACATGAAAGGCAAAAGATTTGTCTTTCATAGAACTGAATAAATAATTTCTGAAATAAATTATTTCATGTTTGTTAATTTTCTACTTTATTTTATCAGTACTTCTTTGGTAGAAACATTGGCTCCCAGACAGCCTTCATTTTTTCATAAAGTTGTTCTTGATAAAATAAATGGAAATAATAATTATACCATGGTATATCAACAGCGACCTAATGGTTTAAAACAGAAAGATCTTGCTTAAATTATGTAGTTACTAGCATCAAGAGTTTCATTTTAGTTTCAAGAGTCCAGATGATAATAACAGGAATGTGATCAATGGTTGGGTAGTCTCCTTTCACTTTGTGGAAAGGAATTAAATGAAACACAGCTCACACCACTTTTCAGTTGTTCTAACTTAGCCGTCAGAAGTCCTGAATGGTATTGCCATAAAACAATGTGTCAAGAGAAAAGGCATTCTGAGCAAAAAGGGGTCATACCTCCTTTTACACTTGGGGAATATACAAGGACTAATATCAGGATGCAAATAAATTTTGTTAGACAAATAAGGAATATTAATATGAAGAAACTGACCTTGTGAACACACTTGGCTTATTATCATTTTGTATCCAGAACATCACAGATCTTATTTGTGGTAAAAGAGTCAAATGATAAAGTCTTTTAAAAAGGGGGAAAGATACGGGGGCCATTATAGATTATGAACCTTAATTTCAACACCTGATACAATGAAAAGGATGAATGTCATGAAACACAAGGGACAAATATCTAGAAAAGCACAGAGCAATGGGAAACAACAAGGCTCTGTGTGGAGGGGACCAATTTTTCTCTCTGCTATCCAATGATAGCCCATGTAGGAAAAAATGTGTAAGTCATCTGCCCAAAATTCAGGAAGACTTTGAGATCTTCCCATTTGACATTGTCAACAACAAAACCCAAAGGTGACCATATTGTTCATTGTTAGTAAACTTCACAAGTCACCAGAAGATTATATTGCAGCTTGTTGTAAGCCAAGGGAATAAATGGAAGCGTGGCCATGATGATTCTCCTATTCAAAAATTCTTTCCTAATTGATTTCATACTATTTTAAATATGCATCTTCTCTTTCCACCTGTAGTAAATGGCATTCATGCCTCCAACTCTTCAGCCCTCCCAGTATCTACGTGTTTTACAATTTCCCCTAGAAGAGGCAGAATAGATTTTCCTTACTCTTCATTTCTAGTTTGGGTTTGTGACTTACTTTGGCAACAGAACAAGCCAGAAGTGACAATGTGCAGTCTCCAGATAAGGACTCAAAAGGCCTTATATAGTTCAGTTCACGGCATCATGAGAAAGGCAAGCCTGAGCCAGCTACCTTTCCCCAGGAGGAAAAAGAGAGAGGTGGGAAGAGCCACTCCAGTTGAGCTGCCTACCAGGCCCAGCCCAGAGCAGAACTGTTAGCCACAGACACATGAAGGAACCCAGCCAGATCAGCCATGCCCAGCTTAGATGAGCCAAAACCCAGTAGATTAGTAGATCACCAGTCAACCCATAATTGTGCAAGTTCTACTAATAAATAGTTATTTAGGCCATTGAGTTTCAGGGTACTTTGGTAGAGAGTAAAACTTAATACATGATCTCTAAAAACTAAACTTTGTTTTTTTCCAGTAGGCTAAATTAATCAATATGATAAAAATTAGATTTTCTTTGATTCTAGCTTTGCTACCAGCATCTGTGTGGGGAAACATTTCAATAATTCAATGTCATGCCTATTCTGCCTCGGGTACCACTAGGGATTGTGATTTTGTAGAAGCTTAGGAAATAAATTATTTTTGCAAGCTATTATTTCAAGATCTGAAATCTAGACACATTTGCTTCGAGAATATGGAAATCCTCCCAAATTATAGACTTTGATATTATAATAATGAAAAAAAATCACTAATACTTGACACACTTTATAACTACCATTCTTTTTTAAACATTAAAAAGTTTTTGGGGGTGGGGTGGCAAGGAGGGAGGTAAAAGGGCATAAAGAGAGTCAAATACATGGTGAAGGAAGAACTGACTCTGGGTGGTGAACACACAGTGCAATGTATAGATGATGTATTATCAAATTGTACACTTGAAACCAATTTACGAGTAATTTTATTAACCCATGTCACCCTAATAAATTTAATTTTAACAGTCTTTTTGGGTTTTTTTGTTTGTTTGTTTTATGTGGGTACTTCCCTGGCTGAGAATCGAACCCAAGCCACAACAGCGTTGAGAGCGTTGAAGCCTTAGCCACTGCACCACCAGGGAACTCACTGTTTGTTTGTTTGTTTAGTTTTGACTAAATAGTTACATTGTTTAGGATCCTGTAAATTGAATATAGAAAGCTTTAAAAAATGGCATTACATTTGATGGAAGAGAGGATTATATTTTTAATTTTGGTGACAAAAAGTAAAAGTACTGATTTCTCATGCAGTTACACAGCTAGTAGTACTTTCCCTTTAACTATCGAATAAAAAGAAGCTCAGTATTTCTCATCAATAGCTCATTGTAAAATTTTTAAGTCAATTTTATTCCTTCAAGACAAGTAATTCATGTAGTAAAAATATTGAGGCAACCCATCTTCTATCAATGTAATTAAGAGCTCAAAAGAAGCACTTAAGAAATCAAAGAAATTATTTTTGAAAGGTACCAGAGTGAAAATGTTTCTATATGAGTATGTTGAAACTATGGGTACAAATTAAACAAATTAAAAACATCTCTGTACAAGAGACTAAAAATATATACACTATTAATATAGACTAGGATGTAAACCAGTCAGGTACTTTCTTTAAAATTCATTTCTGAAGAATTGATTTAAACTGGTCTACTTCATTCCTTATTTACATGTGACTATATAAAGCTCTCAATTCTTGCTTCTCAGCATCTACATGTTGCTACTTAATAGAAGCCAAATACAGACATAAATACAGACTGCTTATTTATGCCTTTTCTTAAGTTCTCCTGATAGATACTCAATGGAATTATTTTATTTTTTTGCAGTGAAAACAAATCACCATAACTATTCCTCATATTTCCTGTTTCCTACCACATCTATCATAGTGAAGACAATGGCATTTTTCTTATATAATTGTGGCCAAGTCCTGTAGGGGGCACGTGTTTGCCTTTCTACAAGGAAATCTGAGAAAATGGTGTTGTTCACAATCAACACGCTTCACAGTTATTAATTTATCCATCCATTTGTGTGACAAATGTTTATTGAGGGCCATTATGAGGTACACAACAGTTTCAGGCTTGGGGGACACAGCAGTGACCAAAACAAACTCCTTGCTTTCTTGGACAAAAATATGTATATAATATAGCCAGAAGGGTAAGTGCTATTTTTAAAAAGAGCAAAATAAAGGAAATAGTTATTTATTCCCTCTGAAGAATTCAAAAGATTTCAGTTATACTTGCTAATTCTCTCAACATGTCATTTAAAATGGGATGCTAAAAACTTAGGATGTATAAACAGAACAAATTTTGCTCAGTGAGTAAATGCCAAAGAGAAAGAAAATGTTCCTAGGACACAAAAATATGCAAAACCCCTTCCACAGATATTTAGTTTTCTAGTGCCACTAAATCTTCCAACTGAAGTTAGAAATAAATGTTTGGGGGCATTTTGGAAGGAAGAGTAACAATGTGTGACCTCTATTCAGGCATGTGTGAGAGGAGACTGGGAGAATTTTTGAAAATGAAAATTGTTTGGCTGTGTTTGGTTTCTCTTATGTCCTCTCCCTGTGACATCTTTTGGTATCAAATGAAAGTCTTCCGAACACACACACGCATGCACGCACGCACACAGACGCACGCACGCGCGCACACACACGCACGCACGGACGCACACGCATGCACGCACACACACACGCACGCACGCACGCACACACACACA